>WSYH01001556.1:0-32505 GCA_036426205.1 Ascaphus truei | reverse complement strand
AGTAGGAGGAGTTGGGGGGAGTTACATGGAGCACAGATTATAATGAGATGTATCACATTCTGCGTCTCTGCCCTAGCTTGCATCTTGGGGAGAATCAGTAGGAGGAGTTGGGGGGAGTTACATGGAGCACAGATTATAATGAGATGTATCACATTCTGCGTCTCTGCCCTAGCTTGCACCTTGGGGAGAGTCAGTAGGAGGAGTTGGGGGGGGGAGTTACATGGGGCACAGATTATAATGAGATGTATCACATTCTGCGTCTCTGTCCCAGCTTGCACCTTGGGGAGAGTCAGTAGGAGGAGTTGGGCTCCCACCGCCAGGTACTCCCACCTCCACGGTCCTGCCGCCAGCTACTCCCACCGCCAGCTACTTCCATCGCCAAATCCCACTGCCATCTACTCCCACCGTCAGCTACTCCCACCGCCAGGTACTCCCACCTCCACGGTCCTGCCGCCAGCTACTCCCACCGCCAGCTACTTCCATCGCCAAATCCCACTGCCATCTACTCCCACCGTCAGCTACTCCCACCGCCAGCTACCCCCACCAACTCCCACCGCCGGCAACTCCCACCACCAGCTTCTCCCACCGCCAGCTACTCCCACCGCCAGATTCCACCTCCAGATCCTGCCACCAGCTACTCCCACTGCCAAATCCCACAGCCGGCTACTCCCACCACCAGATCCCACCACCAGATCTCGCAGCCAGCTACTCCTACTGCCAGATCCCACCGCCAACTACTCCCACCGCCATCCACTCCCACCACCAGCTACTTCCACCACCAGATCTCAACACCGGCTACTCCCACTCCCATATCCCACCACCAGCTACTCCAACTGCCAGATCCCAACGCCAGATCCCACCACCAGCTTTCACCGCCATCTACTCCCACCGCCAGCTACTTCCATCGCCAAATCCCACCACCAGATCCCACCGTCAGCTACTCCCACCACCAGCTAATTCCACCGCCAGATCCCACCACCAGCTACTTCCACCACCAGCTACTTTCACCCCCGGATTCCACTGCCAGATCTCACCGCCAGATCCCATAGCCAGATCCCATAGAAACAAAACACTATATAACCACTCCCTCCACAAGATCCCATGGAAGCAAATCATAGTATATAAGTACTCCCACAGCCAGATCCCATAGAAACAAGTCACAGTATATAAGTACTCCCACCGGCAGCTTGTACCTTGGGGAGAGTCAGGAGGAGGAGTTGGGGGAGTTCCATGGGGCACAGATTATAATGAGATGTGTCACATTCTGTGTCTCTGCCCCAGCTTGCACCTTGGGGAGAGTCAGTAGGAGGAGTTGGGGAAGGTACATGGTGCACAGATTATAATGAGACGTATCACATTCTGCGTCTCTGCCCCAGCTTGCACCTTGGGGAGAGTCAGTAGGAGGAGTTGGGGGAGTTACATGGTGCACAGATTATAATGAGATGTATCACATTCTGTGTCTCTGCCCCAGCTTGCACCTTGGGGAGAGTTAGTAGGAGGAGTTGGGGAAGGTACATGGTGCACAGATTATAATGAGATGTATCACATTTTGCGTCTCTGTCCCAACTTGCACCTTGGGGAGAGTCAGTAGGAGGAGTTGGGGGGAGTTACATGGGGCACAGATTATAATGTGATGTATCACATTCTGCGTCTCTGTCCCAGCTTGCACCTTGGGGGGAGTCAGTAGGAGGAGATGGGGAGGAGTTACACAGGGCACAGATTATAATGAGATGTATCACATTCTGCGTCTCTGTCCCAGCTTGCACCTTGGGGAGAGTCAGTAGGATGAGTTGGGGGGAGTTACATGGGGCACAGATTATAATGAGATGTATCACATTCTGCGTCTCTGCCCCAGCTTGCACCTTGGGGAGAGTCAGTAGGAGGAGTTGGGGGGAGTTACATGCTGCACAGATTATAATGAGATGTATCACATTCTGCGTCTCTGTCCCAGCTTGCACCTTGGGGGAAATCAGTTGGAGGAGTTGGGGGGAGTTACACGGGGCACAGATTATAATGAGATGTATCACATTCTGCGTCTCTGACCCATCTTGCACCTTAGACCCCAAGTCTCTATGCTGCTTGCGTCCAACCTCTGCTAGTAACTCATCCCCAACTCCTCCTACTGAGACTCCCCAAGGTGCAAACTGGGGCAGAGACGCAGAATGTGATACATCTCATAATCTGCGCCCCATGTAACTCCCCCCAACTCCTTCTACTGACTCTCCCCAAGGTGCAAGCTGGGGCAGAGACGCAGAATGTCTCATCTCATTATAATCTGTGCACTATGTAACTCCCCCCAACTTCTCCTACTGACTCTCCCCAAGGTGCAAGCTGGGGCAGAGACGCAGAATGTGATACATCTCATAATAATCTGTGCACCATGTAACTCCCCCAACTCCTCCTCCTGACTCACCCCAAGGTGCAAGATGGGACAGAGATGCAGAATGTGATACATCTCATTATAATCTGTGCACCATGTAACTCCCCCCAACTCCTCCTACTGACTCTTCCCAAGGTGCATGCTGGGACAGAGACACAGAATGTGATACACTTCATTATAATCTGTGCACCATGTAACTCCCCCAACTCCTCCTACTGACTGTCCCCAAGGTGCAAGCTGGCACAGAGACGCAGAATGTGATACATCTCATTATAATCTATGCCCCATGTAACTCCCCCCAACTCCTCCTACTGACTCTCCCCAAGGTGCAAGCAGGGACAGAGACACAGAATGTGATACACTTCATTATAATCTGTGCACCATGTAACTCCCCCAACTCCTCCTACTGACTGTCCCCAAGCAGCAAGCTGGGAAAGAGACGCAGAATGTGATACATCTCATTATAACCTGTGCCCCACGTANNNNAGAACTCCCCAACTCCTCCTACTGACTCTCCCAAGGTGCAAGCTGGGCAAGAGACGCAGAATGGTGATACATCTCATTAAATCTGTGCATCCTGTATAACTCCCCCAACTCATACCTGACTGACTCTCCCCAAGTGCAACTGTGGGCAGAGACGCAGAATGTGATACATCTCCTTATAATCTGTGCACATGTAACTCCCCCAACTCCTCCTATGACTCTCCCCAAGGTGCAAGCTGGGACAGAGACGCAGAATGTGATACATCTCATTATAATCTGTGCACCATGTAATCCCCCAACTCTCCTACTGACTCTCCCCAGGTGCAAGCTGGGGCAGAGACGCAGAATGTGATACATCTCATTATATACTGTGCATCATGTAATCCCCAACTCCTCTACTGACTCTCCCAAGGTGCAAGCTGGGACAGAGACGCAGAATGTGATACATCTCATTATAATCTGGGCCAATGTAACTCCCCCCAACTCCTCTACTGACTCTCCCCAAGGTGCAGCTGGACAGAGACCAGAATGTGATACATCTCATTATAATCTGTGCACCTGTAACTCCCCCCAACTCCTCCTACTGACTCTCCCCAAGGTTGCAAGCTGGGACAGAGACCAGAATGTGATACATTCATTATAACTGTGCCCATGTAACTCCCCCAATCTCCTACTGACTTCCCCAAGTGCAAGCTGGGGCAGAGACGCCAGAATGTGATACATCTCATTATAATGTTGCCCAGTACCCCCCAACTCCTCCTACTGACTCTCCCAAGGTGCAAGTGGGCAGAGACGCAGAATGTGATACATCTCATTATAATCTGTGCCCATGTAACCCCCAACTCTCCTACTGACTCTCCCAAGGTGCAGCTGGGGCAGAGACGCAGAATGTGATACATCTCATTATAATCTGTGCACCATGTAATCTCCCCCAACTCCTCCTACTGACTCTCCCAAGTGCAAGCTGGGACAGAGAAGCAGAATGTGATACATCTCATTATAATCTGTGCCCATGTAACTCCCCCCAACTCCTCCTACTGACTCTCCCCAAGGTGCAAGCTGGGGCAGAGACGCAGAATGGATACATCTCATATAATCTGTGCTCACATGTAACTCCCCAACTCCTCCTACTGACTCTCCCAAGGTGCAAGCTGGGACAGAGACGCAGAAATGTGATACATCTCATTATATCTGTGCACATGTAACTCCCCCCAACTCCTCCTACTGACTCTCCCCAAGGTGCAAGCTGGGAAGAGACGCAGAATAGTGATACACTCATATATAATCTGTGCCCATGTAACTCCCCCCAACTCCTCCTACTGAATCTCCCCAAGGTGCAAGCTGGGACAGAGACGCAGAAGTGATACATCTCATTATAATCTGTGCACCATGTAACTCCCCCCAACTCCTTACTGACTCTCCCCAAGTGCAGCTGGGCAGAGACGCAGAATGTGATACATCTCTTATAATCTGTGCACCATGTAAATCTCCCCAACTCCTCCTACTGACTCTCCCAAGGTGCAAGCTGGGACAGGAGACGCAGAAGTGATACATCCTTATAATCTTGCACATGTAACTCCCCCCAACTCCTCCTACTGACACTCCCCAAGTGCAAGCGGGACAGAGACGCAAATGTGATACATCTCTATTATACTCGTGCCCATGTAACTCCTCCCCAACTCCTCACTGACTCTCCCCAAGTGCAAGTGGGACAGAGACCAGAAATGTGATACATCTCATTATAATCTGTGCCATGAACTCCCCCCAACTCCTCCCTATGACTCTCCCAAGGTGCAAGCTGGGACAGAGACGCAGAATGTGATACATCTCTATATAATCTGTGCACCCATGTAACTCCCCACCAATCCCTACTGACTCTCCCCAAGGTGCAAACTGGGACAGAGACGCAGATGTGAACATCTCATTATAATCTGTGCAACCATGTAACTCCCCCAACTCCTCTACTGCTCTCCCCAAGGGCAAGCTGGGGCAGAGACGCAGAATAATGTACATCTCATTATAATCTGTGCACCATGTAACTCTCCCCAATCCTCCTCCACTGACTCCCCCCAAGGTGCAAGGGAGAGACGCAGAATGTGATACATCTCATTATAATCTGTGCACCATGAAACTCCCCCAACTCCTCCTAGACTCTCCCCAAGGTGCAAGCTGGGACAGGAGACCAGAATGTGATACATCTCATTATCATCGGCACCATGTAAACTCCAACTCCTCCTACTGACTCTCCCCAAGGTGCAAAGCTGGGGCCAGAGACGCAGAATGTGATACATCTCATTATAATCTGTGCACCATGTAACTCCCCCAAACTCCTGCCTACTGCTCTCCCCAAGGTGCAAGCTGGGACAGGACACAGATGTCACAGTTCATTATGAATCTGTGCAACATGTAACTCTCCCCAAACTCCTCCTACTGACCTCCCCCAAGGTGCAAGCGTGGGACAGCGAGCAGAAGTGAACATCTCATTATAATCTGGGAAGAGAAGAAGGTTCGCACATTAATCTCTCCCCCCAGTTTCCCTCTCTGTCCATCAAGATTCTTTTTCCTCCCAGTTGCGCGGGCGTGACCAGAATGCTGTTCTTCTGCATCGTCCATTATTATCTGCCCTGTAACCTTTCCTATACCTTATCTCCATTGCTCTCCATTTAGCTCTGCTCAAGCTGGGCAGAGACCGCATGTGACATTACTCCCATCTTATCTTGTTCTTTCCCATGTTCTACTCCCTTTTCTCTAACTCCTCACTCTAATCTTTCCCCAAGTTACAGTCTGGGACGAGACACGGGTGGTGAAAGTCTTGTGGGTATAGTGTGCCACCATTGTAACCTCCCAACTCCTCCTACTACTCTCCCCATCAAGCTCCGGGCGAACTAGATGCCCATCTTTCCATTATATCCTTGCCTGCACTGTATTACCCCCCACTCCCCCTACTGGACTCTCCCCAAGGTGCAAGCTGGGAACAGAGACACGAATGTGACACATCTCATTATAATCTGTGCATCATTGTAAAACTCCTCCCAACTCCCTCCTAACTGACTCTTCCCCAAGGTGCAAGCTGGACAGAGACGCAGAAATGTGTATACATCTCATTATAATACTGTGCACCATGTACTCCCCCCAAACTCTCCTTAACTGAACTCTCCCCAAGGTTGCAGCTGGGGCAGAGACGCAGGAATGGATACATCTCATTATAATTGTGACACACATGATATCATCCCCCAACTCCTTCCTACTGCGACTCACCAAAGTGAGGTGCAAGCTGGGGCAGAGACGAGAATGTGATAACATTCATTATACTGTGCACCTGTAACTCTCCCAACTCCTCCTACTTTCTGTATAAACTAACAAAGTGATTTATTGATAACCAATTAATCTGAAAAATAACTAAATTAGATTATTTTTTGCTATTAAGCAGATATATACACCATAAATTTCGTAGCATGATACTTGTTACATACATTATTTGTAGGCATTGTGTTATGGCGGTATCTTGGGATAACGTGAGGATGTGTGGCTCATGGTGCCACGATAATATGTAGACTTGATACTGGTAATGCTGGGTTTAATGTCGACTTTTGCGGACATTAATAACTGCGGTGCTGTTTCAGTTTGTTGTGCTGCGTGTTGAGCGTATGGATATTCTTGATGGTTGTGTACACCAGGGCTGACATTTTACGCCCTGGTACACATCTGGTGTTTGCCACTGGCTTATTGTATGTTTGACAGGGAGAGAAAGCGCTCGCTGTCGGAAAGGAGAACACGTTGGTTACATTAAGTGCTTCCTGCAATAAGGGTATAAGTTCCAACGTACAAGCTGGCCAGTGCGCCTTGGCCTGTGTAAAGGGGACATATCCCTGTTTAAATAAAGGCAGCCTCAGAAAATCTGAGAGTCCAGCGAGAGATAGTTAGGAGTAGTTGTTGCAGACACCATTAACTAGTCTCCATCTGGGCTAATCGGAGCTCTGTAAAAAGCCTCGGAGACAACAGGGAGAGATTCCCTTAGCTCAATTTGGGCTGACATAAGGAGAAAGAGGACCTGCAGAGATTTTCTTAGCCCAAAACTGGCTGACCTGAGGAAAAACAAAAAATATGGATGTATTGATGCACCACAGAAGGGGAATGTATGCTGACACAACAGGCGACCGCTCTAAGAGGCCATAGCACCAAGATGAACACAGAGGAATTCCCACAGACAAACGAAGGTACGTCTTTGATTCTCCTGACTGAGCTGACTACAGCCATCTACGGTCGAGTAGTGTTGACCCACACAAAATTATATTAGTTTTGAGGGTGGTAATCAACGATCCACATTAGAGAGCGGTGGAGAAGTTAGTATCTCCAAAGCGGTAGTAGGCCATTTTTATTGATTGGTTTAAAGAACAGGAAAAAGCAGGTTTTATCCCACTGTTCAATCCTTCCCACCTACCAGCCTGATAACTTTAGATAAGCGATAGTAAGATACTTACCTGGGACTCGTCTCCTTGAGATATCGACTACACGCTATCAACTGGGAATCGCAAGACTTAGAAGGTTGATCACCGGCTAACACATCAGATATATAGTTAGTGGGGTGGAATCAATTGCCACCGGCGTAAGAGGCTGGAGTAGAGGAATTGTCAACCAAGGTATTTCTCCAGAGAGGACCGGGTAGAGACCCCTTTTTACCATTGATTTATAGTGTGAAATTTTTGTTTGATGGTGGGCTAGGTGACGATTTATTAAAGGTAACCGGCCTGCTCCTTCAGATAAAAGCACAGCGCCCATTATATAAGTGCTTCCCAATTGTGCTCCATTACTTGTAACACATCTCTACAGGCACATGTATGTATAACTGTTTAGTATACGTAATTTATTTAAGCACTTCCCGCATCAGCCCAAACACGTGGGAGCTCTCATGTGTTCTTAATCTGCCACCAGCTACGTCACACCCCCAGGCCGGATCCAACACGAGCCATGAGGTGGTACCCGACACCTCAGTATTAGGTGTGGTGTGATCCTGGGATAGTAGGATTAAGTCACCATAAGTTTCTCCATGGGAGGGGAACCTTAGGAAATCCGTTCTAATTGTTGTGCGTACCCGTTCCCATGCGTATGAGGAAAAGGTGCAGTGATTGGATGCATGAGAGACATATGAGTTTGAGGCTCCTTGCGACACAGCGATATTAAAGGTCCAAGCCTCTGTATCGGCACCTCATCCGTCTGAAGACCACGGAATGGAGCCTGGGCTACACACCATATAACGGTGGCGTCAATGACGGCACCTAGTCTGTTGTATTCTGTGTTGTACAACTGCCGTAATAGACTAAACCATTTATTACTGATGCATACGTGTCCGTGCCTGGATCGGATCGTTTGTAACTACCCTCCGGGTGAATTTCCCATGTGCTCCTCATTGACATGGCGTATACATGGAATAGAATGCCTTCCTTAGTACACCTCTAGTATCACCTCCACAAAGGCCGAAAATTCGTTGCTTTGTTGAGTAACTGGTATAATTAAAACAAATGAGTAAGCGGGAGAGCAGTGCTAACAAGCTGTAGAGTGGAGAAAATAAAATTGGTGGATAATATTGTTAGAAACCTGTCTCATATTTCGCAATGGAGTGAAACGTTCGACATCCAACTAGTACGCAGATCTTACTGGGCGCGCAGGCTAAGTAGGGACGTGTGTGCAGTGGTGGTTACGTATGCTTGAAGTGAAATCAGCGAGGCTCCTTATCTGAACATGCGGGAAATCAATATGCATGCGGCCACAGTTTTGATTCAGCGTTGACCTGAAAGTTCAGATCAATCTGATACATACTCTTATCCACCGGTTCGAATATTACAATTGTATGGCATACGATAAGGACACTTATGGGGTCCTTTTTTCTTTTTTAAGATATCTCCGGTGGTGGCTCGGGACAGCTATCTTTTGTTGTTTTATTTCTTAGTACGCGTGTGTGTGTACATACTGCCAAGATCATATAAGCAAAACCGACTTATCAAACATTTATTTTATTTCGATAGAGATGTCGCGGTAGCGATATAAAAATCATAGGTCCTCCTGTGACACTCTACATTAATGAATAAGCGACTATTTCAATATAGATATAAGTTTTAGACACTTGGGTCAAGACCAAATCCAGAATTCACTCAATGAAAGAGAAAGAATGTTGAATGCTGACTTGAATTGTCACTTTATAGTGCTGAAATTTAAAAACAACTCTCCGGCAATGATTATAAATGAGAGCATCGTTGTTGAAACAACGAAGGTGAGTTCTGTTATGGTTATAGGAAATAACCAAAATATAGGCTTTGGGATTCATTAAGAAAAGCTTAAGATATAATCTAAGGGCAATAAGTATAAAACGAACTCCAAATTAAAACAAGGACGAAATAAAACCGTTATAGTGCCTATATGGGTGAAAATTAAATAAAATAAGTGGTACTAAACAAAAATTAAGAAATCAAGGGCTCACAATGATAAACTGCAAATTCCAACTGAGTTATTAACTTCACAGCCTATTACTGGTGAGGTGAGAGATTTCGCGGCTCACTATCCCGTTGACAGGCCCCACATTAAAAACTAGGGGCTGATAAGTCCCCAATTTGCAGGCAGTGCCTGTAGTTAAATGGGCAATATGTAGATTGGTGCACGGGGATGCAATGTTCGACCATGCGATCGACACTAATCTAGTAGTTAACACTATTATGGAGGACCAAGGGCCTTTAAACGGATGAAAAAAAACGGTTATGATATTTATTCTCCCACACTGGCGATGAAGGGTAGGGGCAGAGAGGGTAAGGTAAACTGTCAGCGAGGCCTTGTAGAACCCATAAATCAGATACCTGAGGCAACCCAAAATGAAGGAATATTTACCTTCCCTACATTACAGACGTATGTTATGGGCGAAGGTTAAGGAAGTGCTACAGTATGGTAGCTATACCTATCTTGCGAGGACTATGAGTCACAGCGCGCTTTTACTCAGAAACCGGCCAGCGTGAGGGGGAGCCTTAATGTGAGACACTTTAGTCAGCGGTGCAATCCGTAGGTGTACGTGACGTCAGGGGAATCTGACATAGGTTGCATATGCTTCTTTAAGGGTTGATAACTAGAGATGTACGGAACCTGCCGCCTTCGCTTCGCTGCAGAGGGATAACTAGAGATGCAAGAAACTGACGAAATACGCTTTGCTGCGGGTACATAACTTAGAGATGTAGACCTACCGGACCATTCGCTTCGCTGAGCAGGTAAAACTAGAGATGCACGAACCTGACGAAATACGCTTTGCTGCGGTACTAACTAGAGATGTACGAAGCTGCCGACATTCGCTCGCTGGCAGGGTAATACTAGAGATGGCCAACGAACCTGCCCCAAAATACGCTTCGCTGCAGGTAATAACTAGAGATGTACGAAACAGCCGACATTCGCTACGCTGCAGGGAATAATAGAGATGTACGAAGCTGCCGACATTCGCTCGCTGCAGGTAAAATAGAGATGTACGAAAGTGCGACATCGCTTCGGTTGCACGTGTAATAACTAGAGATGGACGAAACTGCCGAAATTCGCTCGACTGCAGGTAATAGATAGAGGATGTACGAACCTGCAGACATTCGCTTGCTGCAGGTGACTAACTAGAGATGTACGAACCTGCCGACCATTTGCTTCGCTGAGGGTAATAACTAGAGATTAACGAAGCTGCCGACATTCGCTTCGGTGGCATGGACATAAACTATGATGATGTACGAAACCTGACGAACATTCGGCTACCTGCAGGTAATAAATAGGATGTCGAAACCTGTCTGACATTCGCTTCGATGGAGGGTAATAACTTAGAGATGTACGAACCGGCAGGACATTCGCTTCCTGAGGTAATAACTAGAGAGTTTAAACAGCTTGACATGCGCTTCGCTCAGGTAATAACTAGAGATGTTACGAACCTGCGACATTTCGCTTCGTTGCAGGATTAATACGAGATGTACGAACACGCCGACATTGCTTCGCTTGCAGGTAATAACTAGAGAGTACGGAACCTGCCACATTCGTTCGCTGAGGTAAGTAATAGAGATGTACGAACCATGCCGACAATGCGCTCACTGCAGGCTACAGAGTAGCGATGTACAAAGCGTGCCGACATGTTTGCTTCGCGTGCAGGTAACTATGAGAGTGACACGAACCTGACCGAAACTACGCTTCGCTGGCCAGTGGGATTTAAAAAACTAGAGATGTACGAAGCTGCCGACATTCGCTTCGGTTGCAGGTAATAACTAGAGATGTACGAACCTGCTGACCATTAGCTTCACTGCAGGGTTAATAACTAGAGATGTACGAACCCTGCCGACATTCGCTTCACTGCAGGTTAAATAGAGTGTACGAACTGCCGACATTCGCTTCGGTTGCAGGTACATAACTGAGATGTACAAACCTTGCGTGACTTCGCTTCGCTGCAGGTAATAACTAGGATGTACGGAAGCTGCAGACATTCACTTCAGTGGCAGGTAGATAACTAGAGATGTTACGAACCTGCAGACATTCGCTTCGCTGCAGGGTAGATAACTAGGAGATTGTACGAACACTGCCGACATTCGCTTCGCTGCAGGTAATAAACTAGAGATGTACGAACACTGATGGACATTCGCTTCGCTGCAGGTAATAACTAGAGATGACGAACCTGAGACCTTCGCTCGCTGCCAGGTTAATAACTAGAGTTTACGAACTGCTGACATGCGCTCGCTGCAGGTAATAATGAATAGGATGTACGAAACTGCGACATTCGCTTCGATGCAGGTAATAAATAGAGATGTACGAACTGCCGACATCGCTTCGCTGCGGTAATAGCTAGAGATGTAACAAAGCTCCCGAACATTGCTTCGGGCAGGTAACTAGAGATGCCGAACCTGCAAAAATACGCTTCGCTGCAGGTAATAACTAGAAGATGTACGAACCTGCGCATTTGCTTCGCTGCAGGTAATAATAGAGATGTCACGAACCTGCCAGACATCAGCTTCGTGCAGGTAATAAGCTAGAGAGTGTACCAAATGCTATGCCGACATTTGCTTCGTGCAGTAATAGAGATCGCCACGAAACCTGCCAAAAAAAATACGCTCGCTTGCAGCGGTAAATAAATAGAAATGTACGAAACCTGCCGAACTTCGCTTCAGGTGCAGGTAATACCTAGAGATGTACGCACCGCTATGACATCTGCTTGCTGCAGGTAATAATAGAGATGTACTGAACCTGCTGACAAGCGCTTCGGTGCAGGTACTAACTAGTAGATGTACGAAACCTGCTTGACATTCGCTTCGGTTGCAGGATAAAACTAGAGATTAGGTACGAAGCTGCCGGACATTCGCTTCGGTGCAGGTATACTAGAGAGTACGAACCTGCTGACATTCGCTTCGACTTGCAGGTAATTAACTAGAGGTACGAACTGCCGACATTCAGCTCGCTGCAGGTAATAACAATAGAAAGGTACGAAACCTGCCGACCATTCGGATTCGCTGCAGGCAATAACTAGAGATGTACGAAAATGCTGACATCGCTTCGCTGCAGGAAATAACAGAGATGTCGAACCTGCCGGACATAGCGCTTCGCTGCAGGTAATAACTGAAATGTACGAACTGCCGACATTCGCTTTTTGCGGCGGGTAGCGCTTTGGTAATAACTAGAGATGTACGAAGCTGCCGACATTCGCTCTCGGTGGCAGGATAATAACTAGAGATTACAGCAATCGTGCCGACATTCGCTGGCTGCGGTATAACCTAGGATGTACGAACCTGCCGACATTCGCTTCGCATGCAGGTAATAACTAGAGAGTTACGCAAACAAACTGCCGAACTTCGCTCCCGCCCTCACGAGGTAATACTAGAGATGACGAACCTGACCGACATTCGCTTCCTCTGTTAGTGCAGGTAATAACTAGAGATGTACGAAGCTGCCGACATTCGTTCGGTGCCAGGAATAATAGAGGATGTACGAGATGCCGATTCGTTCGCTGCAGGTAAATAACTTAGGAGTGGATGACCTGCCCGACATGCAATTCGTGCAGGGGTAATAACTAGCGATGTAACGAACCTGCCGACATTCGCTTCGGTGCAGGTAATAACTAGATGATGTACGAACCTGCCGACATTCAGCTCGGTGCAGGTAATATACTAGGAGATGTACGAAAACTAGCGACATTCGCTCGCTGCATGGAATTAATAGAAGATGTACGAACCTGCCGACATTCGCTATCGACTGAGGTTAATAAACTAGAGATGTACAACTGCGAAATTCGCTGCGGTGCAGGTAAGGTTAAAACTAGAGATGTTCGAACTGCGATAAATACGCTTCGCTGACAGGTAATAATAGAGTGTGACGAAATCCTGCCGACATTCGCTTCATGACAGGTAATAACTAGAGTGTACGAACCTGCGTAATGTTCGCTCGCTGCCAGTAATAAAGAGATGTACGAAGCTGCCGGCATTTCTGCAGGGATACTGTGTACGGCTGACATCGTTGCGACGGTAATAAATCAGAGAGATACGAACCTCGGACATCGCTTCGCAGAGGTAAATGCAGGTTGACCTGCCGAACATCTTGCTGCAGGAAATGAGCTAAATCCGGCCGACATCATTTCGGTGGATGGTAATAACTAGAGATGTACGAACTGTTGACAGTCGCTTCGGTGCACGGGTAATAAACTAGAGAGTTACGAAACCTGTCGACCATTCGCTTCGGCTGCAGGTAAGTAATACTATGAGATGTACGAACATGCGAGACATTCGCTCCGCTGCCAGGGTAATAACAGAGGATTCGTCACGACGCCTGACGACATTCGTTCGGTGAGGTATAACTAGAGATGCTAAGAACCTGCTGACATTCGCTTCGGTGCAGGTACATAACTAGAGTGTACGAACCTCGCCGAACATTCGCTTCGATTGACGGGGGAATAACTAGAGATTGTACGAACTGACGAACATTGCTTCGCGTGCACAGGTTAATAAGACTAGTAGATGTACGTAACTGCAGACATTAGAATTCGCTCCAGCTGCAGGTAATAACTCAAGATGGATGTAGAACTGCAGACATTCGCTCGTGAAGGTTAATAACCTTAGAGATGTACGAGCATAACGACATTCCTTTCGCGGTAAGGTAATCAAATAGAGAGTACGGAATCCTCGCCAACCATTCGCTTCGCCTGCAGTATAACTAGAGATGTGACGAAATCCTGCGCACATTCGCTTCGCTGAGGTAGATACACTAGAGATGTACGAAGCTGCCGAATTTGCTTCGGTGCAGGTAATAAACAGGAGGATGTACGAGCCTGCCGACATTCGTTAGCTGCAGGTAATAACTAGGAGTACGAACTCGAGCATTCGCTGTCGCTGCAGGGAATAAATAGAAAAGATGTACGATAAGCTGCCGACATTCGGCTAGGTGAGAGGTAATAAACTAGAGATGTATCGAACCTGCCGACATCGCTTCGCTGAAGGTAATAATAAGATGTACGAACCTGCTGACATTCGCTTCGTGTGCAGTATAATATAGAGAGTTAACGAACTGCACGCATTTGCTACGACTGAGGATAAAACTCTAGAGTGATGTAACGAACTGCCAACATTCGCTTCGACTGACAGGTAATAATAGAGATGTACGAACCCTGCCAACATTCGCTTCGCTGACAGTGTAATAATAGAGATGTTAACGAACCTGCTCGACATTTGCTTCGTGCACGGTAATAACTAAGAGATGTACGACCTGCCGACATTCGCTTCGCCGCATGGGGTATAACTAGAGATGTAAGAACCTGCCGACATTCGCTTCGTGATCAGGATAAATAGAGATGTACGAACCTGCCGACATTCGCTTCGCTGCAGGTAATAACTAGAGATGTAACGAATCGACGACTTCGATCGCTTGCAGGTAATAATAGGAATGTCACGAAAACATGTCCGAATGCTTCACGATGCAGGTAATAACTAGAGAGTACAAAGCTACGCCAGACATATCGTTCATTGAAGGTAACTAACTAGAGATGTACGAACCTGCGACATTCGATGCTTGTGCAGGTAATAAACTAGAGAGGTACGAATACCCCCTGCGACACGCTTCGACTTGCAGGTAATAACTAGAGATGTACGACCTCGACATTAGATTGCGTGCAGGTATAATAGTAGATGTACGAACACCATTGGCCACTCAATATCTACCGAAAGGGGCCAATTGGACATTATCTATATTCTTCGCCATTTTAAAAGTGGCAACATGGGAGCCATAAAAGTGAATGTAATTAAGAATTGCAACGACTGCCGCACTTTCCGCGTTATTTGCAATAACTGGTTTGATTGAAGCCTAATTTGTCCATGAGTGAAGTAGATAATATTCACCGAGTCCCGCTAAGCATTAGCCCAGTTTGCACATTCCCAGAAATGACATTCGCCGGCTGATAGTCGGCCGATTCTCATCCTTTCTAGGCTGGGAGCGCAGAAGCCAACACACGGGACGGAATAGAAACGTATGGTGGTTCGGAGGCTTGGTGGGTGAGAAAGTTCTCTGGATGTACTTCTCCTATGGTCAAGGTATGAATGTTACATAACCCTAGGGATATTTGTATTTATATTCCTTATATAAAAAAGAGAAAAAAGACATGGGGCAGAGACACAATCATAGTGACAAGGTTCTATAATAATTCTGTGCACCATGTGCACAGATTATAATGAGATGTATCACATTCTGCGTCTCTGCCCCAGTTTGCACCTTGGGGAGAGTCAGTAGGATGAGTTGGGGGAGTTACATGATGCACAGATTATAATGAGATGTATCACATTCTGCGTCTCTGCCCCAGTGCACAGATTATAATGAGATGTATCACATTCTGCGTCTCTGCCCCAGCTTGCACCTTGGGGAGAGTCAGTAGGAGGAGTTACATGGGGCACAGATTATAATGAGATGTATCACAGTCTGTTTCTGTGCTCCACTCTTTTTGCCCTCCTCCCAAATCCTCCACATCTGAAGTAGTGCAAGTCTAATATACTGTATCAGATGTAAGAAGCTTTCCTCACATACGCCGCAGCCTTGCGCCACAAACCGGAGCCAGACATTTAAACACACAGTTCTCTGCGTGGATACATACTTTACGAAAGTACGGTACCACTGATCCAGCCACAACAAAGCCTATCCTCACCCTGGCTAAAAGGTCAATCAGTGGGAGCAACTTCTGTGTACAGCACTGTGTACACTGCAGCGCTATACAAGAAAAAGAGATCATCGATATAAATTAGTAGTAATAAGTGGAAAAAAGAGAGAAAGGGAACAAGAAGGGTGTGAGAAGGTACATGTAGGGCCACCAATGCAAATGACTGCTGCAAGGGGCTGATAATATTGTTGCCTTTAGCCCTTTGGGGTCCTGACTTATTAAACCAGCCAGAAGAAACAATTCCCCTGGCTTAGGAATAGTTCTTTATTTTCTCCCACTATTAGGCAGACAAGGCTATATCTGAATAGATAAAAAGGACAGATAGATTTGAGATGGCTTTTCCTTGGGGATGCTGTATATTTCTGCAGCAATACATTTCCTTAGACTGATCACCCGTCATCCACAACCTCCCTCCTGAAAATTCAAGGTTGGTGTCGTAAATTTCAAACAAGGGTGTTTAGATTGAGTCATATCAATGGGTCTTATTTCACCTTGAGAAACCACAGTAGGACATGCCGAGTGCTTTGGATGGGTTTCTGGATTACCTGACTTCTATTCGTCTTTTTACAGTTTCATGAAGTACCAATAAGCACTTCTGGACGGACCTTTTGTGTGCAGACAGCGGAGTGGACGGACCTTTTGTGTGCAGACAGTGGAGTGTTGTTGCAAAAGACAAAAACAATAGTGTCCAGTTATCAAGGCACTTTGGCTATTCAATTTACGCTGATGGGCTAATGATAGAGAGGCCTGATCTGCATAATGGGCAAGTGAAAGGTAGTTAACGGCTATCACACTTTTATAAATCTGCTCTTCAGCGAGGGATTTTAAACGTCCATCTCTTAGCACCAGTGCACCAAGGTAACTGGCCCTATTTTGCAGTGTCTGCCTGCTTGGAGGGTGTCAGTAGGAGAAGTCAGGAAGGAGTTACATGATGCGCACATTGTCTTGAGATGTATCACGTTCTGCACCTCGGCCTCTTCCTTTATTTTGTATCAAAAATCTCAGTCAGACCAGAAATAAATGTACGTTTTTTGGCTACCAACTTGCACCGTGTCAGAAACCAGATGACTGTAATCTCAGGGACTTCCATCCTATTGTCTCCATTTATCTTAACCATGTACAGTACGTACGCTTATGTTACACAAGGTTATTGTCTGCCCTCCTACTTTGTTCTGCGCTGCGGTATATGTCGCCGCTCTGCGGTATGTCGCCGCTCTGCGGTATGTCGCCGCGCTGCGGTATGTCGCCGCTCTGCGGTATGTCGCCGCTCTGCGGTATGTCGCCGCGCTGCGGTATGTCGCCGCGCTGCGGTATGTCGCCGCTCTGCGGTATGTCGCCGCGCTGCGGTATGTCGCCGCGCTGCGGTATATGTCGCCGCGCTATAGAAATAGACGTTCGTAATAAAATAATAATTCATAAAACATGATGCATTTGCGACAGAAATGTATTAAAACAGTCGCAGTGTTTATACACAGGCTCCGACCTAATATGCCACGAGACCATCTTCTTGTTGCAAGGGAAGGTTTTAGCCTCATTCGTCTGACAAAGGTTGTACTGACCGTGGGAAGAAGGAATTCTGTAATTGTTACTCTCTATTAAATGTACATTTGTGTTTCTGATATTCTGCATTTCGTACCTTTAATGTTTTATACCAGTGACACAAAGCGATACATCCACAAAGGTCAGTTATATCCGGGCTCAAAATGTGATAGTAACTAAATCAGGAACGGACGTTCTGTTCCTCGGGGATAATGTGTATCCGCTGAGCTAATTATATGCAAAAACAGCGGCCATTCTACATGTCATTAGCATAGGCTCCATGTCACTCAGTGTAGCACAATGTTGTGTTAGCGCCAGTAACGGGACGGCGGCCTTTGTCTTGCTGTTACTCCGTCCAGTATTGGAGGGGTTTTTTGTCATATAAAGATGTATGAACCTATAGAATAAAGCATTTTTTGTATATATATCTTCACTAATTCTGCTCTCCTGAAGTACTTTTTGACAGAGCTGGTTTTTATCTAGTTCTTTGCCACGTTACTCCGATCCAGACCCTTAAATCTGTGTCTAACTCAAGTTCAGAAAGAGAGGAGAGGGAATTAACGCTTGATATAACGCTGTGTTGATTAACTCATACTTAACCGCTTCAGTGCCACCTCAGTGGCCCTTATGACGTACACTGTACACCATTGCCCTTTGCTTGGCTTTAGGGGCCTGTGCGCGTATGGTGTTGACCGCGTGATACTCCACGGAAGGGGGCAAATTAACGCTCTTTATGGGAGAGTACGTGCCGCCAAACCTGACCCTGTATCTCCAAAGGCCAATACCGCAGCATTAAGCCAGTTTAACATCAAGTTACGTTACTTAGAGGAGCCCTGTGGGTGTGGGCCGGAGAGGCACGTCTGTACCTGTTAAAGGATCTGGCAGGGGTTCTCATGCCAAAGCAACTGCATATATATCGTCTCTGTGAGCTATATATAGGAGAGCAGTGGCCTCTCTAATATTTGTTATCAAATATTGCCTTTATTGTACATCAAATGAAAATCCTGCTATTTAAAAATTGGATAAGCACTCAAAGTATCATTGAGTCGGGACGCTACAGAACAGATACTTTCAAAATAGTCTGTCTGCGTTTCCAGTCCTGGATTCTTAGCGGGGTGTGATATCATTTAAGGGGAGAATACTTCTTCACAGCTGGGATAACATATAATCTTTCGAATCTACCAAACGTCCCTTTTTCACAAGTGTTCCTTTGGATGTCATTGCGACATCGACGGTGTATGAAGAACTTGCAGGACTTTCCATGGTGGTCCCAGAAAGTATTTGACAGCCTGCAATCTACTGCTCTCTGGGATCACTGTGACTAAAAGGTCTGGAGGGGAGACAATATAACACAGGGGTGCAGATCAGACTGTGTGTACTAGGAGAGATTTGTGAAAGGAGCGAGAAAGATCAGAGGCTGGGGATTTTAACCCCTTTGGTTATAGAGAGGACAGCAGCACACTGACTAGTGATGGATACATTACTGATTCCTTAGGCTGTGAAGTGGTTAACATGGAGAGTACTTTCTGGTGAGGAATGGGAATTGCAGCTGGGTGATATATATGCAGCTACACAATATCCATCTCTGGAACCTTAGAAAGAAGTTCAATTCCCAATAAGACAAGTACATAAATACACTATGTACAAATGTGAAACTCTGTGTCATATCACCAAGGCGGCAAAAGAAGGAAATGAAAAAAGGGTAAAAGCAAGAAATTTCAGCAAATTCATCAATGGTGTATATGAAGGAGAACGCTGGGGGAGGAGGGAAGCAATGAGAACGGTGGGGGAGGGGGGAAGCAATGAGAACGGTGGGGGAGGGGGGAAGCAATGAGAACGGTGGAGAGGAGGAAATGTTTACCACTGTATCTAATGTGCTGTCATTCATATAATGAGTTTCTTCACCATTTCAACTCATCCATTAGTTTTGCCGTCATGACAGCCATGT
This sequence comes from Ascaphus truei, assembly GCA_036426205.1. NCBI lineage: Eukaryota > Metazoa > Chordata > Amphibia > Anura > Ascaphidae > Ascaphus > Ascaphus truei. The sequence goes on along the minus strand of WSYH01001556.1, from coordinate 12,978 downwards.
ACAGACCAGTGTCATAATAAAGATTAACGACAGATTTCACCCTGCCAAGGGAATAGGGGGGAGGCGGAGAAAAATAACTGATCTCAAGGCACAGAAACTTGGTGTCAAACTTGTTTGGTCCATCGAGCTAAGGAAATGATGGGGCCGCAGCACCCGAAGGCTCTCGCTCCATATATTGTGGGGCTAATTAAAGAGGAACATCGCAGCAATATTTGTATGGGCACAAAATAGGCCTCAGAGGTCTTGGAAGATCACCTACAAACTATATGTTTGTTCAGCTATTCCAGTACGTTCCTCCTGTCAGAGCTATTGCTGCCTGCAGACACTCCAGGGGCGGACTGTAGTATCTAACGGGACGGATAACACTTCCATGCAGTGCTGGACCCATTTGTCTCTGCTATGTATACAATATGTCCCTCTTTCTATTGGCTGGGTCTTCTCTCCAGGTAGGAATACGCATGCTTTTGGGTTAATATCCTACATAATATCCTAATCTAATTGAATTTTGCAATGTGCCGGAATAAAAAAGATTGCTCAGTATGTTACAGATTAAACTCCAATATCAATAAAGTGGTTCAATGTCGTTATTTATTTTTGTGTTGCCTTGAGTAAAATGCATGTCTGCGCTACGGTCTGCGCTTCGGTCTGCGCTACGGTCTGCGCTACGGTCTGCGCTTCAGTCTGCGCTTCGGTCTGCGCTACGGTCTGCGCTACGGTCTGCGCTACGGTCTGCGCTTCGGTCTGCGCTACGGTCTGCGCTCTCTCGCATTTTTTCTGCGGAGAAATTTGCTGTCTGGGGCTGGACCCGGTACTGACCGAAAGGTCTTTTATACCTTCCACTGCCTACATATCTGCACCACTGAAAATCCTGCTACAATCTGGAGAAGAGAAAGATAGTTTGTAACAAACAGGACCACTCCCAGAAAACCTTGATGCTGTATCCTTTTAAATCACATTTGAAAAAAGGTAGTTTGTAACAACAAACAGGTCAGTGCCTCCAAAAGCCCTTAATGCTGGGATCCTGGAAGCAGGTTAAGAACAGTCAACAATGGTTGCACAGTAAAGGAGGGTATATGGTTGTATACTATGCATTGATCAGTGTTTTTAATCTACTTCTGTTTAGTTGACAGTCTTTCTCTTTGTGACATGCAGCATCTACATGGTTAATGTTAATTGCTCTCGTTTGCTTAACAGCTATCCAATCACGGCCATTCTCATTTAAATATTTGATTGTACATCTGTGCTGCTGCACAGTTATTGGCCAGAGGGCAATATGGTGGTATGCGGATATGCTACAAAGAGGAAGACAGGCATTTAGGAGTCTCTACTCTTTGATAAAGCGCCTATGTGTGCGAAACGCGTGAGAGTTTTTATTTTGTGCTACACGTGCCAATACATTTTTGCAGTAGCTGACTCTGCAGCCCTCGGAGTGTTCTTTCTCCACTGTGAACCACCAAATGTACTTTCTTCTATCTTACAATCTGGAGAAGGGGGAAGGAGTCACACTTGTTCTTCTCCATACCCTGCCCCTGAATATACCTACTCCATGCACCAATTTCCAGACATCAAACCCTGCCTGAGCTGCAGAGAAATGGGAAATGCAAGAAATACTGCACATTCATTCATTAGACCGTCACCTCACGGGCTGATTTTTTTCCCCCCAGGAATTTTGGTGAACCGAGTTCTTCACATTTATTTAAAAAAAAACAACAACTGGTACTTCCAGGACTGATATGGTTATGTTCAGGAGACAAAGCTAGCAGAGACACATTGTGTCAGGCAGATAAAACGAACAACAGATCGGAATCAAGGATTCATGCAAAAGTGCAGCTTGACTTTTTGATCTGTGGAAGTGTCTTCAGTAACTAACCCACAAGCAGAAACGCTTGGACTTTACAGATACAAATGTTAAGTCAGTTACTGTTCTGAGAATTCCCCGTGCTTTATGTAAATGAAAGGTGTAGTCTATTGCTAACGTCACTGCCTCTGAAGTGGGTGTTCCCTGTTTTAAAGTAATTGGACAATTGACTCAGAAGCTGTTTCATGGACAGGTGTGGGCTATTCCTTCGTTATTTCATCATCAATTAGCTGGTAAAAGGTCTGGAGTTGATTCCAGGTGTGGCATTCGCATTTGGAAGCTGTTGCTGTGAACCCACAACATGCGGTCAAATGAGGTTTCAACGCAAGTGAAACAGGGCATCCTTAGGCTGCAAAAAAAAGAAAATCCATCAGAGAGATAGCAGGAACATTAGGAGTGGCCAAATCAACAGTTTGGTACATTCTGGGGAAAAAAGAACGCACTGGTGAGCTCTGCAACACAGAAAGGCCTGGGCGTCCACGGAAGACAACAGTGGTGGATGATCGTAGGATCCTTTCCATGGTAAAGAAAAACCCCTTCACAACATCCAGCCAAGTGAAGAACACTCTCCAGGAGGTAGGTATATCATTATCCAAGTCTACCATAAAGAGAAGACTTCACGAGAGCAAATACAGAGAGTTCACCACAAGGTGCAAACCATTCATAAGCCTCAAGAATAGGAAGGCCAGATTAGACTTTGCCAAACAATATCTAAAAAGCAAGCCCAGTTCTGGAACAGCATTGTTTGGACAGCTGAAACTAAGATCAACCTGTACCAGAATGATGGGAAGAAAAAAGTATGGAGAAGGCTTGGAACGGCTCATGATCCGAAGCATACTACATCATCTGTAAAACACGGCAGAGGCAGTGTGATGGCATGGGCATGCATGGCTTACAATGGCACTGGGTCACTAGTGTTTATTGATGATGTGACAGAAGACAGAAGCAGCCAGATGAATTCTGAAGTGTATAGGGATATATTGTCTGCTCAGATTCAGCCAAATTCAGCGAAGTTGATTGGACGGCGCTTCACTTTATAGATGGACAATGACCCAAAACATACAGCGAAAGCAACCCAGGAGTTTTTTAAGGCAAAGAAGTGGAATAATCTGCAATGGCCGAGTCAATTACCTGATCTCAACCCGATCGAGCATACATTTCACTTGCTGAAGACAAAACTTAAGGCAGAAAGACCCACGAACAAACAACAACTGAAGATAGCTGCAGTAAAGGCCTGGCAAAGCATCACAAAGGAGGAAACTCAGCGTTTGGTGATGTCCATGCGTTCCAGACTTCAAGCAGTCATTGCCTGCAAAGGATTCTCGACAAAGTATTAAAAATGAACATTTTATTTATGATTGTGTTAATTTGTCCAATTACATTTGAGCCCCTGAAATAAGGGGACTGTGTATGAAAATGGTTGCAATTCCTAAACGTTTCATACGATATTTTTGTTCCACCCCTTGAATTAAAGCTGAAAGTCTGCACTTCTATTGAATGTCGGTTGTTTCATTTCAAATCCATTGTGGTGGAGTACAGAGCCAAAATTATGAAGATTGTGTCAGTGTCCGATTATTTCCGGACCTAACTGTATACACACACACCTATCATTGCCTTGCTTTGATTCAGTAGCAGGATGTATTTACTCTCTTTGCCTCATATTGATTGAAGGACAGATTTCTCCCCCCTGATCAATCAGTCTTGCTATTTTCCTTGACTGGACGCCGATTTCTCTTTAACTTTAGATTTATGACCTTCATTACATTAAATACTGCCAAGAAATAGTCCTGGTAAAAAGGGGCTGGGCAGGCTATGAAAGATGGAAGAGCTATCAGGTTTGTTTAAGGAGTGGGGTGGGAGATGAGTGAAGGGATTCGCCCCTATTTTGCAGCACAGAACATATCTGCACCGTGCCCTTCCTGTAATCATTAATACCCATCAGCGCTGGCAAAGTAATTCATTGCTGAGATTTGAATTATGGACATTAAAATATTTTTGTTATGAGCTTCTACCAGCACTATATTTACAAAAGGAAGGCACTCCATTACTCGCAGCTGGATTCCTTCTCATTAGTAAAAGCCTTTGAAGTAGGGCTATGTATCAAAGTCTCCTGGTTGCCAAACGAAGGTAAAACCATTGCCTACTGTAAGTATTGCATCTTTGCTCAGCAACGTCTCCCTGCTAAGTCTGGAGCAAAAACACTGAACCAAATAAATCAAGAAAATCCCATTGGTTCAATGGGCGTGTGTCTCCTTAATAAATCCGGCACTCTGGGGGTTAGTCTCTTTGCTGCATAACCAGAGCAGAGAAACTGTATGTAACAACGTAACAAATGCGACCCTTTTCTAGGAGAATTCTGGTGCATTTTGTGACTGCAGCGCTGCAGCCTGGAGACGTTGACACTTCGGTCCCCCCTATGCGCCAAAGTCTTCTGACTTCAAAAAGAGGCTAAGGGTGGAGCAAAGAACGGCAGCAGATTTCTCGAGAGAAAAGGAATCCCGTTGAAGGTGGTGATCCATATCTATTAAACTGCGCTGGCTGCAAAACCAATAATAATAATAGCATGGTCTTGTATAGCGCTGCTAGTTTTACGTAGCGCTTTACAGAGACATTTTGCAGACACAGACCCTGCCCCGCGGAGCTTACAATCTATGTTTTTGGTGCCTGAGGCACAGGGAGATAAAGTGACTTGCCCAAGGTCACAAGGAGCCGACACCGGGAATTGAACCCCTGCTTCACACTCAGTGCCAGTCAGTGTCTTTACTCACTGAGCCGCTCCTTCTCCCAGGTTCCCCTGCTTCACACTCAGTGCCAGTCAGTGTCTTTACTCACTGAGCCGCTCCTTCTGCAACAAAAACATCTCCGTAATTAACCAAGCAGAAAATGCCATTGTATCCCATGAGAGGCAGCAGGCAAAAGATGGGGCTCCAGTACACAAATATGGATTAAAACAACTTTATTAAGGTGGTGACAACATGGGATAGGGCAGGGGAAGTTGCTCTAACGCGTTTCGCGCCTCCAGCGTTTTGTGAAAGAGTCATTCTTTGAAATTCTATATGGTCGGAAGTGGACGTTTCCGGTGGATTTAGACCCTATTGACTGCAATGGGGATTTTTGTCCGGACGGACACTCTGGACAATATAGAAAAAGGCCCCAAGGGGTCTATTTACTAAACTATCCCGGCTGCAAAATGTATCAAAGGAAAGAAATCCCACTGAAAACAATTCTAGTTTTTCTTTGATAAATCTGCTGATACTTTTGTGCACGGGTTCTGCCCCAGTTATGTGCACGGGTTCTGCCCCAGTTATGTGCACTGGTTCTGCCCCAGTTATGTGCACTGGTTCTGCCCCAGTTATGTGCACGGGTTCTGCCCCAGTTATGTGCACGGGCTCTGCCCCAGTTATGTGCACGGGTTCTGCCCCAGTTATGTGCACGGGTTCTGCCCCAGTAATATACACGGGTTCTGCCCCAGTTATGTGCACTGATTCTGTCCCAGTTATGTGCACTGGTTCTGTCCCAGTTATGCAGCCGGAGATAACACCCTTGCTGAGGGTCACAAGAAACTCTCCCTCAGTGTCAGCCATAGAAGGCAATATTGGGAGGTTATTCATTAAAGTTTAGTGGGACATTTTTAGCGATAGTCCCCCGACCGGCACTATCACAGGTTAATGAATAACCAAATTGTCTCATTGCTGCTGTTTCTTTGTCAAAATAAATTAAAGCATTCCTCGTATCGAGGGCAATTTCACCTGTTTGTACCTGGCCTACACCTGCTCCCTTTTGGCTGAGGCATAAAAGTGGTTATCATACAGTATGGTATGACTACAGGTCAGTCCACACTGCCACTTGTCACTGCTCCTATTCAGATTAATAATACCATCTAGGACTTATTAAGGACAAAACTATAGGAAATACAATGTTATACATAAATACACACAGCACACACACAACCACATACACACATACACACATAATTATATGACAGTAAAAGGCCTCACACACTGAGTGAAAACTCAGCAGAGAGGTAGGTGGTGCACGGGAAAAGTAAGTACGGGGCAAAGTAATAATGAGATTTATTAATCCATCATGAAAACATATCCCGGAGTTTCAGTCCTCACGGGTCTTCAACATATAATATATACACACACACACACGCACACGCACACACACACACACAACACACACACACACAACACACACACACCACACAACACAACACACAACACACACCCCACACACACACACCACACACACACATCCCACACACATACAACACACACACACACACCACACACAGAATCTCAACATTCACACACCACACACACACCCACAACACCCACCAACCCGTCTCTCCACACCACACACCCACACACCCACACCCCAACACACCAACACCCCCACCACTCACCCTTTTCGCACACACTACACAACACACCACACACACACACCCACACACACACACACACACATCACACTACACCACTCACACATTCACACACATCACAGCACACACACACACAACACACACCCCACACATACCAACAACACCACACCCCCAACACACCCACACACACACACACACTATACACACACATTCACAACACATCACACACACACACACACACACACACACACACACACACACACACACATACACACACACACACACACACAGCACACACACACACACTACACACACACACACACAGCACACACACACACACACACAGCACACGACCCACACCCAGCACACAACCACACACACAACACACACAGCACACCACCCACAACACACACACACAGAGACACACACATTCACACACGTGTCACACACACACACACACACACACACACCGCCCCGCACGCAACACACACACACACACACACACACAGTGATCTCACACACAGACAACACACACACACACACACACACAGTAGACACACACACACACATTGTCCACACACACACACACACACCCACACACCCACACACACACACACCACACACACACACACACACACCCACACACACACACACACCTTGCATTTAAAATACACCCCCAGTCCCCCAAACCTATTCATTTGACAGTTTACATTAAAATCCCAGCTGCCTGTAAGTCCATGCTGTGTGCAGATAAGGAATTAGAAGCATCGGGAGACACAGGACAATGTGTGCAGGATAAGGGAGGGAGGTGCCAGTGGTGATGCTATCAATTTGGTGACCCCTTAAAAGAAAATGTGGGGGTCCCGCTACATGCCTGTCATCTCAACCATGATTTACTCGAAACCCTGTTCGTTCACCCATCTCCACTCCCCACACAAACTGGGCATTCAAACGGCAGCTTCTTGCCTGGAGAGTCAAAATCATTTGTGATCAATTATTGATGAGCATAATCTTGTACAGTGTGTATACCGGACCCGGCATTGGAGCGCTCGTTCCACACTAAGAATTCATGTCTTGCCTGGAGAGCAGCATGTTACAATGTAGCCACATTCACAGTACCGGCAGCTCCATTATTAAGCCCCTGACAGTCCCAGGAGGACCAAGGAAGCCGTTTTAATAGGATCATTTGGACTTCTGCGCACTACATCTATTAGAGGCGCCCCGAGCTTGATGTAAGCAATTGCTTAGGTCCTAATTCCATTATTACTGGTGCTACGGAGCCGTGGGCGCACGCCGCGGTGACGTCAGGAACACCAAAGCTCGCTGCGCCGTTATGTGTACAAATGTATCGTTCCTGCTTTATATGCTGCATGAAAATATTTCTGGTGGATTTGCAAAATATAAATCTCAGTTTACAGAGGTTAAAAAGAAGGCAAAAGCAAAGCACTGTATATAGCAAAACCACCAAGTGAGGTGGTGTATTGCCATTACAGTTAAAGATAACCGACTGGTAGAGGTTACCTGGTGATAATTGCTAGGTGTGGCGGGCTCATGCAAGCTCCCATGAAGAGGACCACATTCTCATGCCGGGTTTGTCTGTAAGCCATCACCTCCCGCTTAAAAGCCTTCAGCTGGTCCTCATTGTCCCTCTCAATGTCAATGAGCCTGATGGCCACTTCCCCATGCCAACGTCCGTGGTACACCAGACCAAAGCGGCCTTTGCCAATCATCTCCCCAATCTCCAGCTGCTCCAACGGGATGTCCCATTCCTGCAAGAAGATACTGGTCTGGCTGGCCTTGCGGGGGAAGTTCCTGGCCGAGAGCAGTGAGAGGTTCATCTCCTCAAAGTCATCCTCAGATTCGTCTGCCCGTTCATTGCCCTCCTCATTCTGTAGAAAGAAATATGAAAGCAGGTCACTGCGTACCAGGTCCATGTATTGGGCTGGGACCCATAAGAACAGCAATAGAGCAATGAAGACTGAAGAGACGGGGACGTTATCGGAGAGGACAAGCACACAATGAAAATCTTCAGCTGAACTTGCTTAAAACATCCTTATTTTATTCTTACAGCATGCAATATGTATATGAATATATTCGTGTGCTACAATAGTAAAAAAGAATGCTCCAAACTAGAGGTGGGCAAACTTTTCACCACGGTTTAAATACGCGGTGAAAATTGCGGTTTTTTTCCCTCGTTTAACTTTTTGTTAATTCATCGTTGCCTATTATATATACATTTTCCTTTAATTAAGCGAACATTACACAAGCAAGCATTCGCCTAATTATGTGAAAATTCAACTAAGCGAAAACAAAAATTTGCTTAAAAGTGAAGCGAACTTTTACTTTTTTTTACACAAAAAACCTTACCGCGTAAAAACTGCGAAATAGAGGCTTAGGCGGAATGACAGGCTTTTGTGCGTTTTCTGAATAACAAAAGGTTTGAAGGAACTTTCGCAGGTTTGCGAAGAAATAGAAAAGTTCCCCAATCACTATCCCCAGATATCTGAGATAAAGATTCTGATTATGCGGTTCACCGAACAGTTCAATTTGTTCAATGGACGCCAAACGAGTACAACATTATATTGGCTTGTTTATAAACTCCTATTCACTTAGGCTGCGTCCATACAACCTTCAACCGCGCGGAGGTGTGCGCGTGACGTCACCTGCGTGAAGAGGGAGCATTTTGTGGACAAGGAAGAGGTGCCGTGGGGGGCGTTCCTGTGACATAACGGAACTGGTTCGCCCGGCGAACTGCTCACGTGACCTGCCCATCACGCCGAGGAATCAGTTTGAACTGATTCCTCGCGCTCCTCGCACCCCCTCCTGCTGTGGCGTGCACGCGGCCTATGGGTGCGATCAATGCCGTAATGCTGTGTGATCGCGCTGCGCACGCACGCCTCCGCACGGTTTCGGCAGCATGGACTCAGCCTTACATTAAATGCTGAGCAGGGTACAGCTTTGTGGTGTCTGGTGGAAATAACACAGAAAGCCCATTTTTATATGAATCAGTCTATTGAAAGTGACAACACAGACAGGAGGTGAGGAATGATTTTTACAGTAATATACGTATACTGTATTTATTACACATGAATGTACCTTTACGTCTGGGTATGCTTTGACTTGTTTTTTTTATTAAGATGTACATACTATGGTCTATATTTTAAAGCAGCAATACAGGTTTAATGTATTATTTTTTATTACAGGATTGAAGCCGGGGTCTCCTGAGCTCCATTCATTTAATGGACCCCCTGCTTCAGGAGAACTTACCTCCGTGGGGGGTGCTGGTATCTGTGCAGTTTAAATGTCCTGGTCACGCGGGCTAATAGGAAGCTGCACGCCAAGGCTTCCTATTGGCCCACGTGACATGGGACATTTAAACACCACCATTTAGTAAGGCACACACGTTCCCTGGCTGCATAAATACCGGCACTCCTATGGATGTAAATATCTCGGGAAGCAGGGGGTCCCTGGTGCTGAAATTAACACCGTTCAGCTCGGGAGACCCCCTGCTTCAATTCTATCGTTAAAAAATAAAAAAGAAATGAAATCGGTATTGCTGCTTAAATTGCAACACAAACACAGTATAACACGGTATTATTACATGTGCAGTTAGACTGCAAGCTCTAAAGCACTATACTGTATATACACTGTCTAAAGCACTATACTGTATATACACTGTCTAAAGCACTATACTGTATATACACTGTCTAAAGCACTATATACTGTAGATAAAAATACAATATAACAGAAGAACATGTTGCAGATCCCTCCAGCAAGCAAAGGGTTTCATTGTCAGCTTAACCCAGTGACACAAATGTGTGCAAAACAGAACCCGAGTTGGCAAAGCAAAATGCAAAACAACATTAGATGTTTATCGCGAAGGAAACCAGAACATGGCGATTTTACCTCCGAAGTTGGCTCCACTTCAATTTGAAGTAATGGATTTCCTTCATTACTGGAATAAAGCAAAAACAGTGACGTTTACTGGTATTTAGCTGCTGTTCAGGAGAAATGGACAATTGAAGTAACAACGACTCTTTGGATATGGGAATTGTGGCTGTGCGTGTAATGCATTCGGGTGACGTATATACAGAATACGGAGCTCGGAAAAAAAGCTACTTGTGCGCTCCACACGTACATTAAATCCCACACATACATCTATTTGCACTCTTTTACATAGGCACATGTACACCTGCTAAATTCTCTCTCTGGCAATGATAACTTTAAAAGGATTAACATACGAATTGCTTGGAGATGCTACATAGTTTATGTACAAATGATATCTAGATTTAGCAAGGTGTTCTAAGCTTCTACTCACCGTAGGACCAATTCACTTATGTAAATGTGCCTTAATGTGGTCTAAGATTAAGCATAGTTTAGTACATCTGGCCCTATATCTTCGACTCATGCTGGTCTGATTGAAATGTATCCCATTCTTGAAGGAAATAAAATATGCAAATAATATATATATATAAACGTATTGCCAGCATATACCACGTTTTGTGCGCAAGAAAGGCGTCAAAATTGTCAACTTTTTCCTGACATAAAAGACAACTGCAACTAGACGCAAACCCGGAGATCTGTCTGAGCATTGCGCTCGCCAAACAAAGAATAAAACAATGTGCGCCAAACGTGAGGACGTGAAAAAGTACACACCCACATACACCGCTAGGGATTCTCTGACAAAGCGCCCTGAGCGTGAAACGCCTTACAGGATCTGCCAGGACCTTTTTCATGTATTTGTTTTTAATTTAATAAATCTCGACTTTGGTATCTGCTTCTACCAGTTCATTTTTGGCTAGCTGTGCTCCGGTTCTGTCCTATTGGGTTTTTCTTCCGCTAGTGATTCTATGCGCAATATTCATTTCACGCTCTGTATTCTTTCAATGTATTTTTTTTTATACTTGTTGCTTTTCCCAGGAACGCGGATTTCAAGCATAACCACTACTTATATATGTATCTGTCTGGCTAACTTAGTTACATTGTAATTAAAGAACAACTCACCCGTGGCTTTGACCACTGACAAACAGTCTGATCGACAAAATAGGCTAGATAAAGATTGCAAAAACCCTCTAAGCATTTGCAATAGAAATGTAAAAAAAATAATACTTATACTTGTCTATTTATTTATTTTTAAAGGTGCCAATTGGGTCCATAAAACATTTAACCAATAAAACCCATTTAACCAATAAAACCCATTTAACCAATAAAATCCATTTAACCAATAAAATCCATTAAACCTATAACAGCCATTTAACCTATAACACCTGCCCCGATCCTTAGTTCATGTTCGCCCTGCGAGAGAGACTGTTCCTGTAACATGGACATCGGAACCAATTCGCCGCTACAGAATGCTACACACCACTGCGACTTTCTGTGATACTGTAGCAAAAAGGTTTCACAAAAATGTTATTTTGAGGTTCTAATGAACTGAAGTAAAAAGACCATTTGCATGGGGACCGGGAGTTATTGTTTGGGGAGTCTCACCAGGTGGCATAGATGTGCCCAGAAACCCTGATAATTGTGGGAAAAGCCTGAAAGTGGCATATTACAGTGGCTACTCATTTTATCGGATCGTTAAGCCACACCACAGGACAGGATGGAGTCCCACATGTAGTTAGGCAGCTACGATGGAATCACTGGAGCCAGAATTTAAATATCCCTTTAAAAGTAGATTCCCACATAAGACCAGTCTTAGCGGTGATATGCTTAGTAGGATAAACCTAGATTTATTCACACGTATCAGACATGTATAACTATGTTTAAATCCTTTATGTAAACTTGCCCTGGCAATATGTGTAAACAAAATAACGTAAAGATGAACCTTTTCACTGCCCACCTGACGAGCCTAACACGGGACCCAGCATGCAATAGGCCCTTACCAGGCTTCGCCGGGTACCACATCATTCTAACGCTCATCATCTAGGGGCTAATTGGGAGCCCCACCAAATTGGAGGTGGATGGTACTCGACTTCTATTTACGTCATTGGGGGGAGGGGTTCACCTTTGTCCCAAGTGGGACCACACTTAAATATATATATATATATATATATAACCATCTTCTCCATGTTGGGGAACTGCTTAGCTCCATCTAAATGAATGTAATTAACATAAGGAGAGATGTCTTCCCGGCATATTGAATAAGGATTTGAAAGCGAAAGAAAAGCGTGATATATTATTGAAGTGATTCATAAAACGAGGAAAGAGTAAATCGGTGTGTGCAAGTCGAGATCAGAAAATCTTATATACATGGGACCAAAATTGGACAGAAATGAAAAATACAAATGAAAATGCAATGGTTTTATTTCTCCATTTTAACACTTTTTTAAAAAAAATGGACAATTGCAGCAAACATGCCATCGAAAAGCAATGGGGACATTTATCCACAAGCTACCCCGTAGTTCCCCAAACACAGTATATGACTGTGTTAAAAACACTAACACATTCAGGGGCTTCACCTCTGCTCATACAAAAAGAAAAGGAAAAAAAAGTAATAATCAGAAACAGGCAAAAAACAAACAAATAATAGTACAGGAGCTGCAGTATTTTATTCTCCCCGTCGCACAGCTGTATTTTATTCTCCCTGCCGCACAGCTGTATTTTATTCTCCCCGTCGCACAGCTGTATTTTATTCTCCCTGCCGCACGGCTGTATTTTATTCTCCCTGCCGCACGGCTGTATTTTATTCTCCTGCCGCACAGCTGTATTTTATTCTCCCTGCCGCACAGCTGTATTT
>WSYH01015361.1:0-14371 GCA_036426205.1 Ascaphus truei | reverse complement strand
ATATATATATATATATATATGAGAGAGAGAGGCGCTAATCTGAATAAAGGGAAAATGTTAATTATTGTTAATAATAATAATCAACCATGCATGTGTACAAACTGATGCTAGCTGAGATGACACACAATGGGTTCATTTTTAAAGCATACAATATAGCAGAGATAAGGGACATACAAAACAAACATAACATGTAACATTGATTAACACACATATATTCACAGGTAGCTCAAACTCCTGCCCCCACCACATCATGAATATATATTTATGCCAAAAAGAGTGCTAATGAGCGTGGCAAATGTATACAACAAAAGAAAGGGTGCCCAATGCTACATCAAATTGACAAAACATATATGGTAAGTATAAAATTTAAATACTTCAATAAAAGTAATTACTTGTTTTTTTAGTTAAACCCTTTGGCCAAAGCGTCGTAAGCCTGCATACCAAACGTCAAGATAAACCAAAAATGCTGGTCCTAACACTAAAACTGTGAACCCTTCCTTTTACCTCTGTATGAGAGGAAGCAACTGCAGTGAGTTGTCCATTTAGCAAATTACCAGAACCTCCCAAGTTAAAAAGGTGGGGGGGGGGCTCTTGGAGGAGGTGCCACCTACAGTACCTCCATTTAACTGTTACCAGTCAGAAATTGATTAACGCATACCTCCCCCCCAGTACAAAAAATGTAACTCCAACTACTTAATGTTGATGTATCTACATCTGCTGTGTGACATGAGTGAACATTCAGCTCTCAGTAACAAAGAGTGCATTAGCTGAAATACTATTGCGGATACATTAGTTGCAATTATATATTGTGGGTTTCATTACATTTTCAACTAGCCTTTAAAAAGGTGGTGTTGTTGCAAATTGCGGATACATTGAATGCAATTATATTTTGTGGGTTTTTACTAAGTGATCTACTAGCCACTATAAAGGTGGTGTTGTTGCAATAAGGAGAATACTGGCTCTAAAATCCTAACGGATTGATTAGATGCAATTACAAGAAACTGTAGCCACTGTGGGGTTTTCTCAATGATTAACTAGCTACAAAATAGGTGGTGTTTTTGGTTAAACAGAACCATATTTAACATCATGCAATTTTTTGCTATTTCAGCTGTTCTATACATCTGCCAGCTAATGAATTGGTGGTGTTGTTCTGATCAATTTAACTATATTCTAATGTGATATTGAAATTCGGTTTTCACAAACAAACCACAAGTTATCTGTGTGGCTGTTGTTAATGGATTGTGTCTTTCAAGGAGAATTCAATGATGAAGATACATTTTCCTACTATGTGTATCTATATGTATTTGATATAGTCCAGATCTCCAGCATCCTACCCCACCTTTTAATATTATTACATTTTTCACTGTATATATTTGTGCACTTAGATGAGTTATGTTAATAAAATGTTAATATTTTGCATTTGAATCTGGTATCACCCTTCTCAGAATACAATTTGATAACAAATTATGATTATTCAGTTAATTTAAAGACATTAAGTCCATTGTTAATATTGACTACTTATGGCTTGAGTGTAATAATAGAGGTTTATTTTGTGATCATCTCTTGATCATTTTTGTATCTAGGTAGGAGACTTGACCTTGTAGATACTGCAGCACATCGAACATGTTTTGCATCTCCGCCATAACTCTACAGGTGGACAATTTCTTTTTTATTGCTTCACAAGCAATCAGGTTTGGTGGTGTGTCATGAGGAGAGTCAATGAAAGTAGTAACAGTGTTGCTCACCAGAGATAAATGCCCAGAATCTGGATCAGCAAAGCGGATGGTAGACAGAGTCCTAAGGAACAGGCAACTGAGTTAGTAGTTACAGGGCAGGTGACAAAGGTACAAAGTCAGGTCACAGGTGAAAGTCCAGGACAGGCCAGCAAACAGGAGGTCATGGGGCAAGTCGAAGTAAGGAACAAGTTCATCCAAAAGTTGAAAGCAAACAGTAGCAGGGAGCAACATAGCTAAGTCACAGGTAGCAGGAAAGTTGTGAAGCAAGGAAGAGACTGTGTGTTTTCTTTTTATAGGCCAGGGTACTCACATGCTGCAGTTAGAATGTCTGACAGCTGTAGACCAGGATGCAGATCTTACTAGATAAGCCCTGAAAATGCATTCCGTAGACCACGCATGAGCCTACATTAAAAGAATTTTATATGTATTCATTTGACCCCACATGCACCTACATTCAAATACTCGCATGTGTATACTTTAGACTAGGCCTGCACAACTCCAGTCTTCGAGGGCCGCAAACAAGCCAGGTTTTCAGTATATCCCTACTTCAACACAGCTGACTCAATTAGTGGCTCAGCATGACTAGATGAATTAGAATGTATTTTGCTATGTTTTTTTCTGGCAAAGGAGGATATGACCTGCAGTACGCTGTTGAGGACACCCTTCACATTGCCTGGGGTAAGTAGAACTGTTGGGTTTAGTTTTTAGAGGTTTACTAGTATTATCTGCATTTAATATGGGTGTCTTCCTGCCTGCTAAACTTCTACTTCCCTCCATTCTACCTCCATGAACCCTAGCTATTTCCCCACCTCCTTCCTAGTTTAAAATCTCCTCCAACCTTTTTAACCCTTACTCCTAGCATAGAATATCCTTCTTTATTGAGGTGCAACAAATCCCTATCATAAATATAGCACCGCTCAGAAAAGGACACCCAGTGCGTTAAAAACTCAATACCCACCTTCCTATACTGTACCACTTTCTTAGCCATGCTTAGACCTCCCTAAGCTCCAACTGTTTCCCTGGGGTAGTGCATGGAACTGGTATTATTTCAGAAAATACTACTTTGGAGGTCCTTGCATTAAGCTCGTGCCTAGATTCTTGAAATTAATTTTTGGACACTCCCACTTTCTCTAACTTTGTCATTGGTGCCAACGTGTACCAAGACCGTCGACTCATTCACAGCACCCCTCAGCAATCTGTCTACCCTATACACAATGTGCTGAACCCGAGCCCCGTGAGACAGCAAACTGTTTGGTTAATGTGGTCACAGCAACAGATTGCACTCTCTACCCTCCTAATAATGGAGACCCCTACCACCACAGCCTTTCTTGTTCTCTGAGTATCCTGAGGCCCCTCTGTGCTTGAGGAACTATTCCCCTTGCTAATAGTTAGTACCAGTCAAATACAGTGGTTCCAGTGGGACTACAAGTTCAACACCCTTATAAAGATAGACATATAGACTGAGATAACACCCTTATCTATTCATTATTTATTATAAACATTTATATTTTTTTATATACTGTATAGTGTTAATTCCTGGGCAAAGATTGACCACCATCTAACCTGTATAGTCTTTCAGAATATATATGTAACCCTCCCTGCCCAGCTTATAGGGAGATTACATCTTGTACTGTTTTTGATTAAACATCATTGCTTACCTTGGCTCAGGGTGCTGGATTCAGGCGGCTGGGCAGTGAGGTAGCAAGATGAAAAATAATGGGCGCCAGAAACTTTTGCAGTTCAACAGTCTTTTATGTGTGGCATGTAGACCGTCCACACTCAACTTTGTACTGTTTTGCACGGTTATTTATCAATACTGTGCTTCCATGGGTGCCCGCACTTAACACTCTGAGGGAGATATATTATCTGAGTTGTTTAACTGCTATGGGACCTGGCTCCCCTATTCATTGCTTTGGAATAATCATCTGTACTACCCTGGATATACAAGGCCCTGGCTTGTCCTTTGCAATTACCAATGGTATCTTTGTCTGTTTGGAACTGCCACTTCCACACAGACATAGATGAGTTTTACTTTGGATTCGTAGTTAGAGCTGATCCACCGGCTCCCGGGAGCCCTCCTTTCTTAGGCCCTTTGTGGCGTTCCATTTTGCTATCTCTGGGACCTGATGGACTACATTAGCCTTATTCTGGGATCCTAACTTTAAATTGCACTGTCCCGCTCTACAACATAATAAATATAGGGGGGCCTGGTCTGCTCTACTGCTTTATGAATCTATCTCTATCTACTCTACCTGAGGCGCCTCTCCTCGAGTCCTCCAGGAACCTAACCTTCTCCAATCTTCTCTGTAACCTAAATACTCTTCCATGACATCAGAATCCTTATAGTAACATTAGGTGGGGTCCAACATATGCTAACCTGCTAGTAATCCTTTAGGAGGAGGAATACATTTTCTTAACTTAAGCATTTGTCAATCAGTTTCAGTTGCTTTAACACAGGTACTGTAACATAGTTAACATACTTTATAAGTATATATATTTTATATAGATAATGGAAAAAGCATTGTATTTTCACAATTTGTAGACTTTGAACACATTTCTTGTTATGCACACACTATCAATATTATTGTACAACATTTTCTGAAACATGATGGGTTTGTGTAGGAGATGCTGTAATTTTCGGCATTCTGTGACAGCATGTAGAACACTTCAACAAGAAAAATATAATCTGCAATGCAATGAATTTTGCGCTGCGGCATCTAGGGCCAACAAGAAACTTTGATTGAAGGTTCTCCCCTAATAGGCACTGCCAACAGTGTGTTGTCAGGCAGCTGGGCCCCCATTCCCATCCATTCCTGTCTTTAAACCCTGTTCCATCAGGAGTTTACTTGACACAACTTAGGAAACCTTACACTAGGATGTGGTCCCCTGAGCCTGAACAGAGAGAGAGTTAACTCTTCACTCTCTTACGGGGCCCATAAAGAATTGCTCCAGTTTCCTGTTGGGCCAATCTGACCCTGTACACCATCAACTGAAGCAAGGAGTTATAACAGATTTTCTACCCTGAATGGCCTTACGGATCTCAGGAAATGCAACACGCTATCGCCAACTACAAATCATACCATGAGATAGGGAGAGGAGGGAGTTATATTACTCCAGCCCACTGGAAAAACGTTGCTGACTTGTCTGCACTATTTATACCATTTGAGATAGTTAGGAAGGGAATTTAGACAGTGCTAACCTGAGTCAGGTCAAACAACTGAAAATAAATCTTGAAAAGCATCTGAGGAAGCAGAAGGTCAATATGAAAAGAATACAGTGCTTGATGCCTTGGCCTTGTTCACCACCCCATTTCTGTGCTTAATGACGGTTTCCACCATATTGACATGTAAGCAGTAAGTTATGGAAACCAAACTAAATGCTCAGTTCAAGCCAAACTTGTCTTCTTTTCTTCCACGTTATACAGATGTAAACACCTGCAAATACCGCCTTGTTGCCAAAATGATAGTTAGGTCAATAGTCACATGTACCTTACCCTTTTGCAACTGCTGAAACTGATATGTCTGCTATTAGTAAAAATAGTTGTGCCAATTAGTAACATGCAAGATAAAAATTCAAATACAACTGTAAACTAATAGTAGAAGCAGAGACAGTTACAGAAAAAAAAGAAAGCTGGTCAGGTTTAAAGGACATGCCCAAATATCCTGCAGCTAAGACCAAAATAACCTAAAGTTTCTAGAATGTGGAATAATATTTTAATTATAACAGAGAAGTTGAAATCAATGCAAGCCTATTCATATATTGTGTGGAGAAGAGAACTACTGTGTGTAAAGCCCTTTATACAGACTCACTTTGGACTACTTAAACTTCCCACCCTCCAGTGTGTAATCTTAAAATGTATTTATGTAAGGAATCCACACCTCAGTTTACTGCTTACCTTGCCTCACAGACCTGTGCAGTCCTGGAACACTCCCTCGTGTATCTACTGCAGCTGTGCAAGCTATCACTGCAACCTAGCCTTGTACTCACTCATTGGAGAAGTGCCTTCACACCGTCCTCCGGGGATTGGCCCGCTGGCCTTTAAGTACTGCATCCCCCACAATCCTTCTCTGCCGAGCATAACCCTTCCTGGTTTTCACAAGTGTTCTGCCACAAGCCCTATGGCTTGGCTCTGTTGTGTTCTAATCTCTCTAGTTCTATTCCCTAGATCACGCAGAGTTCTGTTCCTGTCTCCTGTGCTGCAACGGAGTACTCTCCTTGTTGACTTCAGCTCCCTGTTTCCTGAGACCAGCTGCTAGTCTCACGCAGCTGTCAGTTCCTGTCTCCTGTGCTGAAGCGGAGTACTCTCCTTGTTGACTTCAGCTCCTTGTTTCCTGAGACCGGCTGCTAGTGTCACGCAGCGGTCTGTTCCTGTCTCCTGTGCTGAAGCGGAGGTTTCTCCAGTGTTGTCTCCAGCTCCCTGGTTCCTGGGGCCTGCTGCTCATTCTCTATTGCAGAGGCCGTGTCCTGGTTCCTGCGCTGAAGCGGAGGATTCTCCAGCCCGCTCAGGACTCTTGTGCTGAAGCACTGATCTATCACTGCTGCCAGGCGGTGTGCCCACTCCGGTCTACCTATCACTTCCTGAGACCAATACCATGGGCCATGGTCGCCGCACGCGCAGAGTCCACTCCCGCGCTCATGTTCCAAAGCTGAAGCGGGGAACTCCTGACTACCTGTTGCCAAACTCCTGCTTGAACAATGTTAAAAAAGAGATGGGAGGTGGAGCGCATCTCTTTTTTGCATTTTGGACTGTATCTGGCCGGCTGATAACTGGAGGGAGAGGGAGCAGCGGGAGAGGAGACCTTCCAGAAGAATCTCCCTTAGGATCCCAGACGAGCGCGATTTCCATATTCAAGAACTGTTGAACAATGTTAACCCTGATGTCTCCAATCCTGACCCTGGCTTGTCCACTGACGATGCTGCCTTCTCCAGTCCTGACCCTGCTACGTACGACTACGAACTGCGCAATCCGGATCAGCCTGCGCGGTCTAAGGTCAGTGCTTTTACAACCCCACCTCAGCCACGCGGTCCGACCCAGGTTTGTGGCGAGCAAAACCGTGACAATTTAGCACTGCTGGGAACCTTGTAAGTTATTGTCTCAAGACGCTACTGCCAAAAATGCGGAGAAGCTAGTATTCATCAAAATGAACTACAGCATGTTTGATAAATATAATTCCTGTCAAACTGAAAATGAACAGATAGCGATTGTTTCCAGTGGTTAAGATTTTTTGTTAGGTCCTAATGGCAATGATGATTATGATGAAAATTAAAAAGATGAACCATAATCCAAATACCGTATTTTCCGGCGTATAAGACGACTTTTTAACCCTGGAAAATCTTCTCAAAAGTCGGGGGTCGTCTTATACGCCGGGTATCGTCTTATACGCCGGCAAAGTGCAAAGTGCGGGCAGACGGGGCTTCCTTGTTTATTTTTTCCGGCGTGCCGCGCGTCAGATGGGCGCCGGTCACGTGCTCCAGGCCATCGGTGCGCAAACTGGGGGGCGCAGCCTGTGCGGCGAAACCTGGGGGCAGAGCAGAGCAGTGGCAGGCAGAAGCTCCGTGCTGCTGCTGTTTCCCTGTGCTTGCAGAGGGGGCGGGGCGTCCCTCTACACACAGACACAAGCCCTCCTCTTCCTGTCTTTACTCCTCCAGTGTTCAGCAGCGTGGGGAGCCGAGCATGCAGTACAGTAGTACTTTCACATGTGTGTGTGTGTGTGTGTGTGTGTGTGTGTGTGTATATATATATAGTGATGTGTGTGTGTGTGTGTGTATAATGATGTGTGTGTGTATAGTGATGTGTGTGTGTGTGTGTGTGTGTATATATAGTGGTGTGTGTGTGTGTGTGTGTGTGTATATATATATATATATGTATAGTGGTGTGTGTGTGTGTGTGTGTGTATCCCAAACTCTATATTTTAACTGGAAAAGTTGGGGATCGTCTTATACGCCCAGTCGTCATATACGCCGGAAAATATGGTACATAATCTTTGTGCTGATTTTCCCCAATGTAACAATCACTTGCAGAGGGCAAACACTGACAGATACACGCAGTACACATTGAACATAATATGTCTTGTTGTTTATTATTGGCAAAAGAGGATGTTTGGGAAGGTGTTGTGGTGGTAATTTTGTGGGTACCCGCACAAGCCAGCACTGATACAGCACTGATACAGCATTGCCAGCATACAGCTCTGTACTGTATGTCTTAACTGTTTAATCTGTGACAGGGTGTTAGGGAACTCCCAAGAACATAGTACAGAGTACTTACCGCTATGAAAAAGTCATACATATACAGTACGTTATACAGGCCAGTGGTTTGTAATTGCAGAGCTAACACAGCAGGTGAGAGCCTCAGACTGAGAATTTCAAGCTAATCTTCTGCTGTGTGATATTTTTTACTACATGAAAGAACAAGTGCTCAAGACCACATAATAAACAGAATCCTTCATGCACTACGTCTCTAACATAACATACTTAATTTGATTGAATGGTCCAATACCATATTCTCCAACTAGTTGTCTAATTGTTCTGCCTTAGGCTGCGCTTATAGTGCTGGCGACGATGCAAAGTTGCATCAAAACAAATGCATTGCCGCCGTTGAGTGTTCTTATAGTAAGTGCGACGCAACAGCGCGATCGCTGGAAGTCATCTCAATTTGATTTTTTCAGCGACCGTAGCCTGATGTCGCCGTCACGTCACCGGCACAATAAGCGTAGCCTAACTTGGAAACAGCAGTCTTCATGCACTCCATCTACAAAGTGCCAAACTTGATTAAAAATTGTCTTTTTATATAGTATCCTTCTAACTATTCTTGTTCTGTCATTGTTTTACATTTTCCTGTTCTTATTATTTACTATCACAATATCTTCAAAATAGATTGTAAATAACATACATATTAAATTAGGAAGCAAAATAACAATCTAGATTACATGACATTAATATGTATTTAATGAAATTCACATTTTCCCTATAATTCAATACGGGCAAGGTGTGTAAGACGATGCACGGGCTCTTTTATAAAGCGTGCATGTAGCGTGAAACGCATTAGAGGGGGCTCATCTCCTTCTGTTTGGTATGTGCCGTCAAGAAAGGATTTTTGTACCTTTTTTGAGCAGTCTAGCTACCACGTTTTTCCCCCCTAAAGCCTGTACATCATCTTACACACCTTGTCTATCTGGATACTTCTCAAAGACTGGAACACGCCGACGGTTTCATCAAGACCTCCTACTGAGTGAGTACATATTTATTCCAAATACTCACATAAGTCATTCTCTAACACTAGCTCACACAGCAAATAGCAGGTTAATATAATTGGTGCCTTTGGGATAGGCCAGTTGAACCTGTGGGCTCAGTGTACACTTGAGATAAGAAAACAAAGGATTCAATTATCTGCAAGTGTTTCTGTAATTTACATTTGTAACTTTTACCATCTGGGAATGATCATTTCAAGAATATACTGGTATTTACCTCTGGATAGCATCACGTGGCGGTGTTCTACTCCTACCTTTCTCTATAATTCAATACCATAACAATTTAATGAGTTTTTTCAAAACCAAATACACAATTTTATTTAGAACCAAAACATGCACTCCCTACTTCCCGCATTCCTGCAATGTATAATTTCAATATATAGTACAGTTCCAAAGTGCGGGAAACAAACGAGAAGAATCCTGCTTGTGCAGCCAACACAACATAGACAGACAATTTCTTCAAAAGTACAGTTTCCTCTAGGACCGAAATACAAAGAAGAGCTCTACTCATAAGTTCATAATGCAATTCTCCATTTAATGTGTCAGCTAAAATCAGTGGAAAGACAATGTTTCAGGTCCCATATGGACCTTTCACTTGACTTGTGAGCAGAGTTCTACTTTGTATCTCTGTCCTAGAGGAGACCTGTACCTAAAAGAATTTGTTTGCCTAAGAAGTTCATTATATGGCATGCATGAACACTAATACATGTTCAACTTTTTCTATCCTCTGTGTGCTATCACCTACGTTTTTGCTGCAGTTGTTTGTTATATTCTGGAAGATCATGGTTTAATTTGTTTATTCATGCATCTTTAACAAAGGTAAATTAAATCATTTTGGAACCAAAATGAATTAAATTAAAATTCTACAGCTCTGATTATACTTAATTAAACTTGTTCCTACGTATGACTAGCTGCGATGAGAAAATTATTTTGTTGGTGTTTTTTGAAGAGTGGGAAGCTCATCTTTTCTAAAACAGCAGTCAGCTGTTTAATTAAGGAATGCCCTCATGGGCTTTGCTGGGCTTCAGTTGGGTTTATTGTTCTAAAAATAGTACAAAACTATTTCATAAGTTATTAATAAATTACCAGGAAATGGTGGAACTTATTGCTTGAATGAAAAATCTAATCAAAACTCAAAAGGAAGGGTGCTTTTTCTAACCAGGTTAGATGACATGTTTTTTTTACTCTATTAGAAAATAGTTTTACCAGTCTTTGTTCTATTCCTTTTGAACAAATGGCATGTAATATTTCTTGAACTGTTTTTTTTTTATAGTGAGGTTAATTGAAAATATACCTATTTAGATTTTTTCCATGGGTGATACTCTTTTATTTATAGCCGTCCTTTTTGTATTTACATTATAGTCTGTAGGTATGCCATGCTGATCAAGTCAGAATAGTACTACACATATGGGGTTATGCACTAAGCTCCGATAAGTCATTTTAAGACCGCAAAGAGGCTTTTAAGGCCGATACAGCTTGCTGCGCGATTCACTAAGCAGTGATAACAGCGCTTTTTCGGCCTTAAAAGGCATTTTTTTCTGGCCTGCTTGAAAAACCTGCACGATCAGGCAAAAAAAGGCAAACGTGCCGATTTCTGCCAGTCCGTGGGATTCTCTAAGCGGCGCTATGTCAATCGTGCTTTAAATATGCGCTGGAAAAATGCGCCAACTAAAGGCAGGCGCAAAAGAAGCTGGACTTAGAAAAAATTTCTTTGTTTACCTTTTTGCAGGCACACCATCCATACAACAGGCCAGCGGGTGTCCCCGGCTGACCCCATGGGGGTCCCGGGTGATCCCCGTGGGAATCCGGGGTCCCCGCGGGTGTCGTAGGGTTCCCGTGGGCCTACGGTACCAATGGTGTGCCCCCAAAAAATAAACAATACTTGTAAAAAAATACACCCCCCCGTCCCCTAACACATACTGTACAGTAATGGGCAAAAAAACTATTATCCACATATGGATAATAATGCATTTGAAAATTAAAAATACAGTAATCACAATAAATAAAATAAATACATCTTGCACTCACCCCTGCCAGACTGCCACGATGAAGGCCGTCCTCATCCTCACCCTGTCCCTGCCCTCTGGTGCTGCAAAAAATACACAAGAATAAAAAGCGACAATATAATGTCCCCTAACCCCTTAATTACCTCAGCGGTTAATAACCGCTATAGTAATTAAGGGGTTAACCCACCCTCACTCACTACTCACCTGGGAGGCCTAACCAACCTCACCCACTACCCACCCGGGAGGCCTACCCACCTCCCCTTGGGGACAATACCCCCTTCACCCACCCCACTACCCACAATACAAACACTGCACAGAACAGCCCCACTACCCACCTCCTAGGCCCCACAATAAACATTACCATATTTAATAAACATTAATACTTAACCCACCCACCCCCTGTGCCCCCCCATAAAAACATGATTTATTATTTTACATATAGGGTTAATACCCCAGGCCTACAGTAGTCCCCGGTGGTCCCGACGGGTGTCCGCAGGCCTCACAGTGCTCCAGAGGGAGGTGCCCACAGGGTCTGGTGATCTCTGCTAGGCGTGTGGGCCTCCAGGTGGTCCCTGCGGATCACCATGGGCAACAATGGGGTCAACGGGTGGGCCCGCGAGTGTCTGGGGGTCCCTGAGTCAACCCCACAGGTGTCTGGGGGCCCTCAGTTGGTTCCTACAGTGGTCTGGGGCCGTCGGGTGGTACTTGTGGTCTGCGGGGACCCCACAGCTGCTGGGCCCCTGGTTCTTTCCCGCAAATGTCCCCTGTGGGTCCGCAGGTGGTACCCGTGGGTGTCCGGGGGTCCTCAGGTGGTCTCTATAGGTCCCCGCAGACAAAAGGTACCTAGCCTGTTTGTAAAAAAATAAAACATTTCCTGCATTTAAATAAATCAACCCCACCACTACCAAACACATTGGGACAATACCCCCTTCACCCACCCCCGCTACCCACAATAAAAACAATACACATAACAGTCCCACTACCAATCTCTTAGGCCCCACAATAAACATTACAATATTTAATAAACAATACATTACTGACCCACCCCCTGTGCCCTCATAAAAACATGATTTATTATTTTACATACAGGCTTAATATCACAGGCCAATTGGGTTCCTGGTGGTCCCAGCGGGTGTCTACTGGCCCCACAGTGCAGCCTAGGGGGTACCCATGAGTGTCTGGGGGCTTCTGGGTGGTCCCCACTAGGCGCTGTGGTCCTCCAGGTGGTTCCCACGTGTCACCGCTAGCCCCAATGGGGTCCACTGCTGGTCCCGTGGGTGTCTGGGGGTCCCTGGGTTGTCCCCACAGGTGTCTGAGGGCCCTTGGGTGGTTCCCATGGGGGTCTGGGGGCCCTCGGGTGGTTCCAATGGGGGTATGTGGGACCCCCACAGCTGTGAAGCCCCCAGTTTTTCCCCGCAGGTGTCCCCCGTGGGTCCGCAGGTGGTACACATGGGCATTCAGGGGTCCTCAAGTGGTACCTGTTGGCGTCCGGGGGTCCTCAGATGGTCTCCATGGGTCCCCGCAGCCCTGCTGCAATCTTTTATGTAAAAAAATAAACATGTCATACATTTCAATACAAAAAAGATAACAGTGCTGCACACCTAATCAGAATCACAATAAAGCAAGATACCTGCGATAAAATACCGGTGCTCCTGGGTCAGGGAAATCTTGTAACTCAAACTCCTAGACTATGGCACGTAACAGAGGATCCAAGGCACTACGGATTTTCAGAAATTTATTATAAAGCTAAGCACAACGTTTCAACCTTCTCCGAGGTCTTTCTCGAGTGACTGGCATACCCAATATACAAAGTGTCCATTATATATAGGAAAATAATCACCCCCCAAGTCTCTTCACCCGATGTGTAATCAATATCTCAGTCTCTACCATTATCTGGTGTGCACATGCATCCTTCCCGGTTCCAGCGACGTCATCACGTTCCTCCATGCTTCAATCCTTGTGGATAGGTCCCCGAAGTCTCGCGAGTCTTAGCCGCAGTCCTTCTCGTCTGAATGGTTCCTATTGGCCGATCCCGCCATCTGTATAGGCCATGATGTCCCGCCCCTATGTCTGCGGGTATCCTCCGACGTCATCACGTGCTGATCTTTAGTGTCTCCATCTCCTCCTTCCCTGTAGAACCGATCCTCTTCGCACATTCGCACATCTTTAGCATGACTGCGCGTCAGCATCGTACCAGCCAGGGTTATGAGTGGAAGAGGGGTTTTTTGCTTGTGCGCTGGTATTATAGTATGCTAGTCACATAAAGTCCATGGCATAAGAGATAGATAAAACACAGTCAGTAAAGAGTACCCTACAAGTGCTGCATTTACCCCAGTGACTTAAAATTAACTACCACTAAAAATTTGGTTTGATGAGCATATTTTGGATTGCCTTTTCCTAGTAACTTTATTTGTAATTTTTTAGTGGTAGTTAATTTTAAGTCACTTGGGTAACTGCAGCACTTGTAGGGTACTCTTTATTGACTGTGTTTTATCTATCTCTTATGCCACTGCATTCAATCACAACACACATACTCAATCACAACACACACACACAATCACAACACACACTCTCAATCAATCACCACACACACACACACACACACACACACACACACACACACACACACACACACACACATACGCACGTGTGTGTGTGTGTGTGTGTGTGTGTGTGTGTGTGTGTGTGTGTATCCCAAACTCTATATTTTAACTGGAAAAGTTGGGGGTCGTCTTATACGCCCAGTCGTCTTATACGCCGGAATATACGGTATATAAATGTTAAGTTTGTTTCTAAAGTCTATGATATCACACACTCCCTCTGGTGTAGAGGTACAGAATTGAGCTAGCATATAAAAGGTCCTGGGTTTGATTCCTGTATGATATGGTGTAATTTATAATTTATAAAAAAAAAAAAAAAAAAAAATATTATTTTATTTTTATTATATTGTATAATTTATCAATATTATTTAAATTTTTTATCATTTATCAATTATATCATATTATGCAGGAACCAAACCCAGGATCTTTTATATGCTAGCTCAATTCTGTACCTCTACACCACAGAGACTGTGAGATTTATAGGGTCTGTAGTATTAATGATCAACTCCCACATGGTGTAGGTGTGTGTATGTGTCCGTTAGCAACAAAGCATTAAATTGAATGTTTAAAAAAAAAGTGTGCTGTGTCACGTGACGCCGTGACGCGTAGCTGGCAGCTGCAGAGAGGAGAGCATGTGGACACAGCCCTATGAAGTGAGGAGAGAGCTGACAGCAAAGAGGAGAGAGATCTAGATGCTGCTAAGTCCTCGCGTGGCAAAATTGAGGTTTTAAAATCTTGGGAGCCACGCACAGACCGCGTTATAAGGGGATTCGCATTGTAGC
>WSYH01015360.1:2500-14375 GCA_036426205.1 Ascaphus truei | reverse complement strand
TGATCTCAATTTAACTGCCACAAGTACTGGGGAAGTAACCACAAAGGTATTCTTCAAAGAAGTGGACAGTAATAACCTACTTATGGCCTCCAGTAATCATAAAAAATCATGGATTTCCAATATCCCTAGGGGCCAATTTGTTCGAATAAAGCGAAATTGCAGTTCCACCGTTGATTTTGAGGAACAGGCTAACATACTTTTGCATAAATTTCTAGAAAGGGGTTATTTGGAAAAAGACCTGTTGATAGACCTGGATATAGTGAGGGGAATGGATAGAGACCACATGATATTACCAAAGAGGAAGGAATCACCTGTTGTAACTGGATCTCTTGATATTCCATTTGTGACTACCTTTAATTCTGTGAGTGTTAAAATTGAGGAAATTTTTAAAAAACATTGGGCAATATTAAATAGGGATGTGATTTTAGGGGGCCACATCCCACCAGCATCAAAATTCATCCACAGGAGAGCTAAGAATTTTAAAAATACCTTGGCTCCTAGTGATATTTTTCCACCAATCCATAATAGGGATAAGTTATGGCTAAATAAATCTGTAGGTAATTATGCATGTGGTAAGTGCTCTGTTTGCAACTATCTACATAAAGAGAAGAAAACTTTTAAATCATTAGTTAACCATGAGGAGTTTAAAATTGAAGAATTTATAAACTGCAATACCAACCATGTGGTTTACTTGATTGAATGTTCCTGCAATATCCAATATGTTGGTCGCACTAAAAGGTGTTTGAAAGTGCGCATCCAGGAACACATTAGGAATATTAAAAATGGTTATGATAAGCACAGTTTGTCTCGGCATTTCTCTGTACACCATAAAAAAGACCCATCTTCCCTTAGATTTAAGGGTATAGACACTGTCCCCTTAGGGAGGAGAGGTGGTGATAGAATTAAGAATCTCTCTATCCAAGAAACATTCTGGATTTACAAATTAGAATCCCACACCCCTAAAGGGTTAAATGAGGATGTGGATATATGGTCCCTGTATTGATTCTGTCATTTAAATAATTCATGTCTGCTTCGGAACTAATTCTTGTTTCTTTCTTTCAGATATAAATCTTTGCCATTTGTTATTTTTATGGTTAATTTTAGTATTGTGTTTTATGCAGCTTTTTAAGTAAAAATAAAATGTTTTTTTTTTTTTTTTAGGCAGCTCTGATTTTGCATCTGTACTGCATTAGCATCAACCTATATATTTTTATTATTCATGTTCCAAGGTGTATTTTATTGTTGTCAAACGGTTTGCTGAACACCGAGTTGATTTCCTCTTCTGCGCATGTGCCGAGCTGTTGCCTGCCTCTGTGGTTGCCAAGTGAGGTCTGAATCATTACTGGCAGACGCTGTTACTCAAAGCACAGCGGGCGCTCTGACGTCACAGAAGGGACCGCGGGACCACGCCGTCACGCTGCCTGACTGATCGGGAAACACAGTGAGGTCTGCAGAGGAACCTGTGTACTACTTGCGAACAAAGGACAACCACTCCCCAGGATCCACTAAGCGCATTGACGCTATTAACAGGACATTGAGACTGTGGCAGAGTCATCAATTATCTGGCATTTCACCTACCTGTAGGTGGAAAGGAGAGTGAAGCTCTGGTGGTTCCTGGTTGCAGACGCTGGTAACTGCCACTCTGTGGCTCTATGCTTGATTAATCTACCTTGATGTACACATAACCTTGAAACACCTTTTATATAAACATAGTTTATTACATTTTTCACGATCAGTGTTGTGCGCTTTGTTTGTTTTTTTTCTCACATAAGGTGGCCTGGGATATTTTGAGAGAGTTATTGGTGGAAAAGAAAAAGCTCAGTTCCTCACTATGCTGCTCCAGAACCTTCAGCACACACAGCAAAGAGTAATTCAACCTCCATTGATGGGGCATAGTGAGTTGGGCCATATTTTGAATTGTTATACTGATCTTGGTGTGATTGGACTAGGCAATATTGCTTATGTCAGCTGAGCAGATGTTTGGGGATAGAAAATCGTCCACATAAATCTTACTCCTGCATCAACATATTTGCTCTTGAAATGTCTACAGATCATACAGTAGGTCCCTCAGAAACTGTGACAGGATGCCAGAGTCAGACGAAGGCAGTGGCCGTGAAACCTGCACTGGGCTGGATCTATCTATCTCCAAATTCATGACTGCATTGAAATCGTCCCCTAGTATTAGAGAGACTCTTTTTATAGTATGTATTTTGTCCACAATGTTGTTATTTATATGGGGCTTGGGCAGACGTGGATACATACATGTTGGCCAGAGTCACCTGGGACCCACCCAAGGTGCTTATCAAACATAGGAATTTGCCCTTCTTATCTTTATGGATTGTTGTTGATAAGTATGGCCACTCCTCTTTTTTTGATCGCTGAGGATACAGTAGATACACTTTTCAAAATTGTTTATGGAAATAGGAAGGTGTCTATTACTAAAGTGGGTCTCTTGTAGAAATATAATATCAGCCGCTGCCTTCTTATAGTTGAAGAGGGCCATTCTACATTTGGTGTGACTATTCAACCCCTTGACATTATGGGATATTAGTTTCAAGGAGGACATTCGGGAGCAAGAGAGACACTCATAATGAAGTAAAATGTAGTGGACTTTGTGAACTTCCTGCAAAAAGGCTGGAATGTAGCGTAAGTGTAGAAAAAGGTCGAAAGTCTACCACTTGGAAACAAACTGAAAAGGACTTAGGCCATGGAGAGGACTTAAGCGTGAAGGTACCATGTCGAGGTTAGGAGGTGATATTAAAAAAAAGACAAGGGGGGAGGAGGGATTTGGGAACTGCAAGTCCTCAAAGGCAGATATAACCACCATATTTAACATAGAAGCATTTCAACTTTAACTACTGAATTATGGAGCAAAAAATTGAGAGGAAAAGCCTCTTTTATTAACAGTGGCTGGCTGCTAGCACCAGCAATATATTCTTGCAGGCTTATTACCCCACTTACAGAAGGCGCTTAGGTTTGTCAAACATTACATGGAGTGAGCACCCACTGTTCCCCAGTGCAAGACATGTAACAGAACTTGGCGTGGTAGCAGCTAAGACCAAATGGGAAGCCGCATCTTGAATTATTGGTCAGTGCCTGCCTAACATATACCCAGTGGTATCTTAATATATTTACATACAGGATTGGTTTCCTAGTGAATTAACCCCGGGTGGCTAAGCCATTGGCCTCTGTCAGGGTCCGTCTCTGCATCCTGTGGAATAATAGTGGTTTTAGATAGCTCACGTTAGGGCTAGTGTGTTTGGGGCTATGGAGTGTGGCTTACCGTTTTCTCCCATTGTCTCCCCTTGTCTCCAATAAAGGTCCCCCATGGGGCAAATGCCGTGTACCCTGGGCATTAGGACAGTATTGCTCTCCAGAACCCGACCCACCTAGCTGAAAAAGGCCCCAGGGCTTTGCAGTTCAGCATATATGTGGGTCGTCATTAAACCCTCTCCCCCAGGATCCACATATTTGGTACCCAGGGGGGCCTCCAAAGTTGAACCACATTTCATATCCTCATGCTCCTTCATGTAAAATTCAATATGGGATCCAGTATCTACTAATAGCTGCAACCCATGACATATCGACTCCCTATTGGCTAGCGTGACCCGTACCATTTGGTGGCCATTTTGATTTCCCTGGTGAGAACTTTAAACTTCAAAACACCTAATGTAGCATTGAAAACTGTAACAATTTTATAAACCAGGGTGGGAGGAGGTTCCTGTAACTGAAAATAACACATTTCAACTCCAAAGGTTATATTGAACAAACATCAATTAAAGAAATGTAAGCATCCAGAACGGCTTCAATAAAAATAAAATCATCTGAATAGTTTTATGCAGGGCTTGACTCAATGGGGTAAAATTAACTGTAATCAGAAAGTGGTCAAAGTATGTACACATACAGATGTATGTATGTATATATTGATTTATATAGCATCATTAATGTACATAGTGCTTCACAGCAGTAATAAACGTGACATAATAATATAAATACCAAATAATACAAATAACACATAATGGGAAGAAGTGTTTCAGAACAAATGAGAGAATACAAGGCGTTCAAGGAGTTTAGAGGCAAAAGGCAGGAGGGTGACAGGACAATAGTTAGAAAGACAGGCAGGGTCAAGTTGATTGTTTTTGAGTAATGGTATAACTGTTGTACGTTTGAAGGAGAAGGGAAAGTTACTGTACCAGAGTAGAGGGAGGAGTTAAAAATGTGTGTGTGTGTAGGGATTATAATAGGAGCAAGAGGTTTTAGAAGATGGGAGGCAACGGGGTCAAGAGGGCAAGTGGTAGAGGGAGAAGAGATCAGCAATGATACATCCTTCTCTTTGACAGTGGGAAAAGAGTAAAGGAGGGCAGGAGGAAAGTTAGGAAGAGGTGTTGGATGGGAGTGGGATATCCTGATGTATGGATTCCACCTTTGTCTTGAACTTGTCAGCAAAGTCCTGAGGTGAGATGGAGGAAGAAAAACAGGTACCAGAGGATGGTTTGAATAGAGAGTCAAGGACAGAGAAGAGGTGGCGTGGGTTAGACTTGTGTGTGTTGTTTAGTGAAGAAAAGTAGGATTGTTTAGCCTGGTAGTGGGCAGAGTTGAAACAGGATTGCATAAATTTGTAGTGAAGGAAGTCTGCGAGTGTGAGATTTCCTCCAGAGGTGTTCAGAGGAACGATTGCATGAATGAAGCATGCGTTTGTGGCAATTTAGCCAGGGTCTGGGGTTAAAAGGGCGAGAACGGCAGAGAGAAAGAGAGGCATGTAGATCAAAAGAGGAGGATAGGGAAAAGTTGTAGTTCCTTCCCAGGTTGTCAGGGTCGGGAGCAGAGCTGAGAGACGAGAGGGAGAAACGCAAAGTGGAATCAAAAGCAGGTATGTTAATGGAGCGCAGGTCTCTGCAGAAATGAGGGGTAGGTGGAGAAGGGAGAAGTGAGAGAAAGAGAATGAGATGAGATGGTCAGCGAGAGAAATGGGGGAAATGGCAAAATCAGAAAGAAATGTTTTTGGTGAAAACTAGGTCTAGGTAGTGGCCATCCTTGTGGGTGCTGGCGGCAGTCCACTGTTAAGGTCCAAAAGAAGATGTTAGAGAGAGAAATCGGGAGAAGTACAGGGGAGTCTTAGGAGAGAAAGAAGGAGAGACAGGATTCAAAGTGAGATAGAAAGAAAGAAGGGGGATGATTAGAGGTAGGTATTCGATAGATGTCTGCCATGTGGACAGGAAAGGAGAAAAAAGCTGGACAGTGTGATCCTCAAAGGAGGGAAAAGAAAGAGAGGGAGGAATAGGAAAGGTTCGGTAACGGCAGATATAGAAGAAGAGGAGCCCCACACCTTGACCTCTAGGCAGCTTGATAAAATTAAAGTAAATAAGGCACCTGGCCCCGATGGCATACATCCAAGACTTCTCAAGGAGTTAAGTTAAGTAATAGCCAAACCATTAGATTTAATATTCAAGGACTCCATTTCCACAGGCTCAGTACCACAAGATTGGCATAAAGCAAATGTGGTGCCTATATTTTAAAAGAGGGTTGTCATAAATTGAACTTTTTCAGGTTGGGCTAAGGTCGTGAGTGGAGTACCTCAGGGATCGGTACTAGGACCCCTGCTTTGTAACTTGTTTATGAATGACCTTGACGTTGGCATCGAGAGCAATGTCTCCATCTTTGCTGATGACACTAAATTGTGTAAGGTAATAGAATCAGAGCAGGGTGTAATTTCTCTCCAGAAGGACTTGGAGAGACTGGAAACTTGGGCAGGTAAATAATAATAATAATAATAACAGCTCTTAAAATCATCCTCAATACCTGGGACGGGCCTAACTCCTGAGAAACTTTGTAGTCGCCAATAGATTGCATAGACTTCTCCACTAGCTTCCCAATGGCCGTCATGAGTACATAGGGGGACTTTGGGGGATTATCCATAGAGGAAGTGCAGGCACATTTCAGTTTGTTTATTTCATTTTAGCTAGAAACTCTTTGACCTTATCTACTATAGTGACAATCACGGGGTCGCTAGGAACACTGGGGGGCAATGCCGTGTAATTATATTCCACACAGCATTTTCTTCCGTCCCTACTATACTGACGGGTATCTGGTCAGGATCAATATTTTCAGTTCACACACACACACGCATCTTTGGCATCATAGTGAAACACTTTCCCCCTGTTGATAGCTGTGTTGACTGTGTTAGGGATCACCATTAACAGAAATCCTTATAGATTTATCACAATCTAGGCCTTCCCTGGTACACCAGTCATCCAAAATAACCACACTCCTCATGACTAGATACTTTATATAGACAGCAGGGAACACTGTGTGGTGCACATCTCGCTGGTTAGGCTGAGAAGGTTCTAGAACAGTCTAAGGCCAAACAAAGGAAAATCTGTACCTCATTGTCTGACATTACTGTTAATCAGGGGAGGATTTGTGTGTTATCTTCACCAAAATCAATCTTGGAGTGCCTCCAACGTAACCCCTCCTTATTTCCCTAGATTTTACTAATGTGTGGATTCTAGGGCAGTGGCCTGAGGCAATCTCCCCTGTGTACAATAAAAGACAAAAACACCCAATGCTGCATCCAATGTGACAAAAAATACATACAGTAGTAAAATACTTAAATGTTTGTATGCTCATAAGTATGGGTCATTTAGCTAAACCCTTTGGCCGAAGCATTATAAACTTGCCACCACGTCACGGCATGACCACTATGCAGGTGTGTTCACCTCCCCTGTGTACAAATAGTTTATGCAGCTGGCAAGGAAACAGGCTGGGGTCAGACAATGCAGAAAGAGACGTATCTTGGATACTTTATATATGTGAGAACACAGAAATTCCACATCGGGACTCTCTGAAACGAGGACCACACACAACCCTTATGACAAGCGTAAAGAGAGGATAATAGCATACCCGCTGCACAATTCTCCCTCATTGTCTCTAACTGTGTTCCGGTGGCCCAGATGCTAACTAATGGGCCACTGTTGGTGCCGGCACAGCTTGAGGTACTTCGCAAAGAATGGTGGTAGATATGAATGATCAAAAAAGGATACTGAAGAGCTGTAGTGACAATCCCTTGCAAATGTTTTTGCTTGATCTACTCACAGCTTCTGCACCCCCAGTTTACACGGGTTCTCTTTACTTGACAATGTCCTCTCTGCTCGCTTGTACCTGCTTCCTCTGGAACGTGCTGCTCTG
Source organism: Ascaphus truei (assembly GCA_036426205.1). Classification (NCBI taxonomy): domain Eukaryota; kingdom Metazoa; phylum Chordata; class Amphibia; order Anura; family Ascaphidae; genus Ascaphus; species Ascaphus truei. The sequence goes on along the minus strand of WSYH01015360.1, from coordinate 7,190 downwards.
CCAGTCTGCGACCACGCAGTATCTCTCGCCAGGCCCCGCCGGACAGTTCCTCTATTCTCTTTCTATCTGCAGGTCTCCTCCCACTCACGTGCTCCTCTCGATATATTCCTCTCTTAACCCTTCCTTCCATCATGTTATCCTTCGTGGAATTCATTACCCATGGAGACTGTGATGGCAGATACAATAGATTTGTTCAAAAAAAAGGTTGGACATCTTTTTAGATGGGAAAGGTATACATGGATATACCAAATAAGTATACATGGGAAGGATGTTGATCGAGGGATTAATCCGATTGCCAATTCTTGGAGTCAGGAAGGAATTAATTTTTCCCCTTAATGGGGTTTTTTGTTTGCCTTCCTCTGGATCAATAAGAATAGATATAGGATCTGTTGTCTAAATTTAGCATAGGTTGAACTTGATGGACGGAAGTCTTTTTTCAATCTCATCTACTATGTAACTATGTAACTATGTTACCCTACCATCTCAGTCCTTTCCTTGGTTCATAGTCATTGGCCAGAGGGCATGTCCATCATTATACTTATGTGCATTCATTGGGGTGTTACATGAAGTTGTACTGCTACTTTAATTGCTAGGGTGAGATACAAACAGGAGCAGAACTATAGTATCATGTCTATTTATATGTATGCTTACTGTTAGAGTTAAACAAGATTTTTTTTTAACTGGTAAATCTTAGAATGAAATAATGTTGCTAAAGATTAATTGAAGATAAACATGATACGTGAGAATGAAGAGTCCCAGTCTAAAGTACAAACGGCTTATTGCCCTCTCTGTCTTTATCGTTTGAAGGGATATGACTCCATTCAAAATATTTTAGTGACGCTTAGCTCACAATACTAGCCAACTGTGACCAAAACCGCACTATTTATTTGAACATTATAAGGTGATCCGTAACAATAGCAACAAAACAGTTCTGTGCTTATCAGATTCAATAGGTTTTAGGATTTCTAAATGAACATGGATCTAATGCCCCATTTTCTTTTTCTCTGACACTTTGCAAATTTGCACCAGTTTGGGCCCGGTGGGTTGCAAATTTGCTAGTCTGTTTTGCTTCTAGTGGTACATGCTGCATAATAATAACTACATGATTATTACTGTTTTTCTGGTGTGAGTGCAGCATCTATTTAAACTTTTGTTTAATGAATGTTGCCAGTTAATAACAGCCAAATTCATTTTAGGCTTTTGCTTATTAGTGATCTCTGCACAAATGTGATACACCCTAATCCTAATCCATTAAGTATACAGAGATTCAACACCCATAAGGGTGAAGGAGTGTCCTGTGTGGACAGACTCATTGTAAACAAAGGTTTGCAGTTAAGAATTAATTTCTCACCTACTTGCACGTCCACAGCCGATTTGATCTCTGAACTTTTCTCAATATACATACAATAGTTTGTTTGTCTGCACAGCTTTGAGTGTATCCACTGCCTTTTTACTGATTGAGCATTCATTGTACAGTAGAATCCATCAGATTTACCCCTGTTTCTTTTTCGTTTTACTCCTATGCCTGATTGATAGTCTTGATGTACACTGTATTTGAAAGTCCCTACTATGCCCCCTACATTCCATTTTTCTAGAATGCATCGAGTCCATTCCCTACCAACCTAAGAAAAAAAGATGTGATTCAGCGCTACTACTAACGTGATATATATATATCTATCTATTTATCTAGATAGATAGATAGATATATATGAGGCTCCTTACCAGGCAGATCCAGAGTCCCACGGCCACAAAGCAAGGAAGAGACAGCACACTCGGCAAATGTATCAAAAGTGGTATATTGTAAAAAGCTGGCACAATCACCGACATTTCGGTCCTTCAAGCAGGACCTTTATCAAGGGAGTGCTCACAACAGTGACAACAGAAACACATATATACCCACCACAAAACATCAATCATTGTCCCCATTGGTTGGACAAAAAATATATACAGTATATATATATATATAATGAATACCGCATCAACAGCCAACAAATAAGTGCATTATCTAAACCTATCTTTACCAGAAAAATAACTGAAAAGAAATTACAGAAAAATAATTAAACTGCTAGGCGGTGCTTGAGGAGTAAAGTAAATATGAAAACACAGAGAAAGAAACCTCTAAAGAGCACTCAGACAAATTATGCAAAGTAATGATAATAATTTATTAAATCAAAAAATAATGAAAAACAAAAACAGCTGACTGAAAACCTGCCTGACTAAACAAAAAATAAATTGAATTAGGACAGGCCCAAGGAAAACTAAATTACCATATAAAACCCAAACATAATATGATCAGTACCTAAGATGATATGACCACCATGGGGACAAAGTAGCCATGACGATCTACAACCGGCCGCTCGTATATTACAGATACTAAACAGAAAAACAATAAAGGAAAATAAATAATAAACCTTTAAAGAAAATACATAGAATATGGTAAAAAATAGTTAATAGGCATGCTATACCAGTGTGCGGGGCACTAAATAAAGAAGACCTATAGGCATGAAACTATACATATAGTACATGACAAAAAAGAAACATCATTTGAAAGGTACTTCAGTGACCTCTGGTAAAACCCAAACACAGAGGTCAAAAAGATGGATTAATAGGAAGATACTCAGCTCCTATAATAGTATGACACTGCAGTCTCTGGGAAACAAAGCCATGGTCCAAGAATAACTTCCAAGGGTAAACATCGGAAATATAAGATCCAAATAAAGTGCTATCAGGCAGGGCCAGCAGCGTGAGAGTCCCACCAACGCGTTTCGCCCGCCGGCGGTGCTTTTTTGACATATTCTTGGGGTCGTTCGTATACGTCTTGCTATACATACCCAGAAATCCACTAATTGAAAAGGTGCTAGCTAAAACCTCAGTGCATGGATAGTTAGTAAAACTAATATCAATTTTTACATTAATACTCTCACTGATATGCCCACTAATTAGGCGTAAATCTACAAAGTAAATAAAGTGGCATAAATAACAGCTCAAAACCTGAGTAAATACTATAAACCTGTTAACAAACTATAATTATGAAAAAAATTGTTTGTATACAAAAACAATACAAATCTAAAACATGTGCAAAATACAATTAACAACCAATGTAAATATCTTTATCAAGATCTAATTTAAGAACAAGAGAGGTATTGTTTTGGTGTAAATTAAAACTGCTTGTTAAGAGGGACAACAACATATATTGAAAATAATGCATGCTAAAACGGTTACTCACAATGCTATACAGTACTAAATAATATTAAATAATGATCAACTGTACATTCGTCATGAAGAATCACTGAAATAGATAAATAGTATTACCAATTGGAAAAGAGAAGGAATTACTAGGCAGACAACAATATTACTGGATCCAAGGTAATATATATATATATATATATATATAGTATATATCTATTATATATATATATTATATATATATATTATATATATTTATTAATATCATACACAAAAAATGAATACTGCATCAACAGCCAACAAATAAGTGCATTATCTAAACTATCTTTACCAGAAAATAACTGAAAAGAAATTACAAAAATAATATAAACTGCTAGGCGGTGCTTGAGGAGGAGTAAAGTAAATATGAAAAACACAGAGAGAAGAACACTCTAAAGAGCACTCAACAAATTATGCAAGTAATGATAATAATTATTAAATCAAAAAATAAATGAAAAAAAAACAAGCTGACTGAAAAAACCTGCCTGACTAAACAAAAAAATAAATTGAATTAGGAAAGGCCCAAGGAAAACTAAATTACCATATAAAACCCAAAACAAATATGATCAGTACCTAAGAGGTATGACCACCATGGGACAAAGTAAGTAGCATGACGATCTACACCCGGCCGCTCGTATATTACAGTACAAAACGAGAAAAACAATAAAGGAAAATAATAAATAAACCTTTAAGAAAATACATAGAATATGGTAAAAAATAGTTATAGTTATAGGCATGCTATACCAGTGTGCGGGGGCACTAAATAAAGAAGACCTATAGGCATGAAACTATAACATATAGTACATGACAAAAAAGAAACATCATTTGAAGGTACTTAAGTGCCCCTGGTAAAACACCAAACACAGAGTCAAAAGAGGATGAATAGGAAGATACTCAGCTCCTATAATAGTATGACCACTGCAGTCTCTGGTAAACAAAGTTACCAGTTGCTTATATATATATATATATATATAATAGATAGATATATATATATAATATATATATATATATATATAGAGAGATATATATATATATTTATTTATTAATTGGTAACTAGAATGGATTAGGTATTTGCCTGAATGCTATCAAGCTAAATTGCATGATTACTAGGAATACTTGAATCAGGAATGTATCAATAGAATATGATGACATATGAAAAAAGGTGACTAGTCTACCTTATCTACATGTCAATATATTATCTATATAAAAAGAAAAAACAAAAAATGTAATACATTGGAAAAGAAAAGAGAGAGAGTGCGGACTGCAATGTATCCCAGGTCACTAAGTGTCTCAAATCAACAAGCCTGCCTCATACAGACAACGCCCCTCAACTTCGAATCTAAGTGAATAAGTGTAAAAAGTGCTTATGTGCAACAATTTGATGATAAATATATAATATAATTAAATGAATATAATATATATATTATATTGTAATACTTTTGTCTCAAAGTATTACTTATTTTAT
>WSYH01015359.1:0-14376 GCA_036426205.1 Ascaphus truei | reverse complement strand
GAGGACTATGGAGACCACTGGTGTGTCATATCGTACATGTGTTAAGATGCTTTCAAGGATTCTAGGTAAAATAATGAAAATTACTTCACTGAGTGGGGAAAACAAATTGCACCAAATGTATCAAAGAGGTTCTGCTTGCTTCATCACAGAGCTGGTACGCCAAGCCATCAACAAGGAAGTAGATATATAAAAACGGATAGTAAGCTAACAGTGACACACCAGTTGTGTTAATGTACGTGTCACTACCCAGAATCCATCTCTTCAGCTGGACACTGTATGACACGTGGTAATACAGTAGATAGAATGAAGCTTGTTTGGAGGACATGTACATACACTTATGGATTCTCTATCTCTGTTGTACTCCAGATTGCAAATGATTGTTTTCCCCTTTCTTAATCACTATAACAGTATGCGGTTTACAAAACAATTGGGAGCGATTTTCAAAACATCACTTGGGGGCCAGGAAATCCTCCCAAATCACCTAGCAACCAGAGGCAAAAATCTGTACCGATTCATCTAGAGGTCAATAAAACTGTGAGTGTGTATATTCCAGGAGTGGACAACTCCAGTCCCCAAAGGCCAACAACAGGTCAGATTTTAATGATATCCCTGCTTCAGCATTGAGCCACCTGTGCTGAAGCAGGGATATCCTCATTGAGCCACCTGTGCTGAAGCAGGGATTTCCTCATTGAGCCACCTGTGCTGAAGCAGGGATATCCGTAAAATCTGACCTGTTGTTGACTGTAACAGGGGACTTATCCCTGTTCACAAATGTGCCTCTAATCCAGCAGTGTGGTGGTTAACTGCTGGTAGGCAATTAACTAACACCACCTGCCTGATTGCGTAGAAAAGCCTGTCTTTTGAGACAGGAAGTGAGACTCCTTTGCTCACACCTGAGCTGAACTTTGGAGACAGGACAGAGATTCCTTAGTCCACAACTGGGCTGAACCAAGGAAGAGACAGTTGTTTTGAGCCCTGCCAGAGAAACAGCAGAGCTGCTTTCAAGACACAGGGGAAACTTCTAAACCTGAATGCTGGCACACCCTGAGGCAAAGGGAGCTGAACCAGGGACAGAGAAGATTTTCCCTCCAAACCACAAGGAACAGATAAGACTTTCATTTATGAGACTTTCTATATCTGCTTATTTCATGCTATATATTTGGGGCTGGTAAAGAGCCTAGCTAACCGACCCAGTCAGAGAGGGCTGAGCTATATGTGTAGATAGTCTCCAAAGCAGAGATAGGTTTTCTTTGTTTGGCTCACTATTTCACTTATGTTGATTTTTGCTGTGTTTTAAGCGACAGGCACAATAAAGCCTTGTTATAGTTTCACCTTAAAACAGTCTCCATTGTGTACCTCTGCACATGTCCTCCTACATTGACCCTTGGGGACTGAAGTTGGCCGCCCCTGGCATATTCCCTGCTACCATTTGTATTTGTGTTTTGCATAGTATTTTTCATCATAACTCCGTCAATTCTATAGCTCAGGGTTCTAATACATAATGTCCTAGAGGTGTTTGGGATAGCTCAGGGTTCTAATATAAGGTCCTAGAGGAGTTTGGGATAGCTCAGGGTTCTAATACATAAGGTCCTAGAGGTGTTTGGGATAGCTCGGGTTCTAATACATAGAGGTCCGAGAGGAGTTTGTGATAGCTCAGTTCTAATCTCTGTCCTAGAGGTGTTTGGGATAGCTCAGGGTTCTAATACATAATATCCTAGAGGTGTTGGGATAGCTAAGGTGCTAGATACAATACTGTTCCTAAGTTGTTTTGGAAAGCTCATGGTTGGTTTCGAATACATAAGTCCTAAGGAGTTTGGGGAATACTCAGGTTCTATACATAAGGGGCCTAGAGGTGTTTTTGGCTAGCTCCGGTTCTAATACATAAGGTCCTAGAGGTGTTTGGGATAGCTCAGGGTTCTAATACATAATGTCCTAGAGGTGTTTGGGATAATTCCATGTTGGATCAATTGTATGAACCAGGTGCTATTATGGAAACGCTTGGCATGATTTAAAAGGGGGAACTCTAAAGCTTAGTAAGATAACCTGGAATACCAATGAGAGGGGGGATAGCATTATTTCTCTTTCTCTTGCATGTTCTTTATTTAAGGTAATTAATAGAATCCTGGACTTTAGACTATTTGGCCTGGAGGATGCGCACCTTTTTGTCCGCAACACATATCACGGTTTAACCACTCTCAAGGCTTGTGGCATTTGTACACACAGCTGTGATAATAAATTTGGGTTTGTCTCTGTATGTGCGACAGTGTTGCAGCATCATACACAGCTTTTCCCAGTCATAGTCGCTTGCTCTGTTGTAAGCTTACATCCCATGTTGTTAGGTGCCTGAGCACGGGACATAGAGGCACCTACGGCCCGAGGTCACAAGGGCCGATACCAAACTGAGAAGGCTCGGCCTTTCTGGTGAGCATACTGCACACTCGTAATCACGCAACGCATTCCCTTAGGCATGGGAAAGGGGTTTACATAGTATAATTGGTTGGTTATTTAGGATCCCAGCAGTGTATCAATTATCAAATAGCATTTTTTAGTTGCACACCTCCCTTTCCCACAGAGCTTGCCATTTAGTTTGATGCGCGAGGCACAGGAAATAACGGGACTTTTTCAAGGTCCAAAGAGCTGACATTGGGAATTTAACTAAGTGCACGTGTGGAAACGCCGTCCTCAAGGGCCCCCAACAGGTCATGTTTCAGGATATCCCAACTTCACACCTGTGGCGCGGTCAAAGAATGAGCCACTGTTTTTGAGCCACCTGTTCTGAAGCAGGGATTCCTAAAAAACTGTACCTTGTTGGGGGGGTCTTGAGACTGGAGTTGAGAACCCCTGAACTCAATCGTCTACTTCTAGACACTGATGTCCCCACGACACTCTGCTGCCTCTCCCATTACATCTCCTTATGTAAGAGCCGTGCTATTGCCTCTCTGCTGTGTACAGGGAAAGTAAGCAGGGGGTCTCCAGAGCTGAAACAAACGCGGTTCCGCAAACGAAGACCCCCCGCTCCTTTCATGTACTAAACAAAAGCGGGAGTCCCGAGGGAATCCTGCTTTAAAAGCTGGATTTATTTAATGTAGTGTGTATATATATCTAGTTACTATATGTTTGATAATATATATATTATATTTAATGTATGTGTCTCTAGCTCATTGTATAAGCTATGTCCTCTATATATCTTTAATGTCTGTGTAATCTTATATGGATATACTGTACTATATATCTTTCCTGTAGTGGAATCTATCTACTATATATATATTCTATAATTATAGATAATTATCATATTTCGATCTATATATATATATTTCTATGTAATAGTATAATGTATATGTGTAACCCCCTTTCCCTATGCCTATGGGAAACCGCGGGCGATTACGCGTGCTGCTGATACCTGTACGCTCACAGGAGGCCTGAGCCTCCGCTTCTGGGAGCCTGGGGTGAGTTCTCTCTCACTCAGTGCAGCGCCTCCACCTACAATACAATAGCAAGAATACTATCACAACCCATGTATCATATAACTCATAGTTACTATTACTGGATATAACAGTACATCACACCAATACAATATAATAGTACAAGGCCGTAGCCCACACCCTGAGTGTTTCCCCCAAAGTAGTGAGGGTGCCATGGCACCAGTAATTCCCGGTGTCCATACCAGCAATCCCACCCAAGTGTGAGGTAGCGCTACCGCCCCCTGTGATGTGTCGGTGCACGGTGGTACCTTCCTGGTCTCAGGTCTGACCAGGGAATAGCAAAAGGAGGATTCTGGATCAGGTCCCACACAGCGGGGCCTCCAACACAACTCCCTTCACACTTTGTCCCGTGCACGGTCCGCGGTGCAACCTTCAGCCAGAACGGTGCTTCTGTCTGCTGCCACGTACAGCGCTGGTTACCCAGCCGCAGTCTGCCGCGTGGACGTCTGTCCACCGGCGCAGTAGTGCTGCTACAAACTAATTGGAGGGTCCGTATCTGGGGCCTTCCCTACAATACTGCACTGGGTTGACTAGGGCCTAGCTGGGGCCTAAGGGGCAAGGTCTAGGCCTAGTGCAGGACGCTACTGCTCCCTGGACACTACCTGTCTCCTCGGTGCCTCCGTCAGATTGACTCGCAGGCTCTCCACCCGCGGAGGATATCCTGTTCCTTCAGGCTGCATCCATGCCATTGGCTGGGTCAGCCCACATGATCTACCCCCCCCCCCCCCCCGAGGATTCAGGGACTCAAAGTCCCGCTTCAGTCTGTGTGGAGCCTATTCCAAGATGGCCGCCGCGCTATTCCTGCAAAGCATTCTGGGAATTGCAGTCTCTATTGGCTCTTGAAGCCATTTAAAGATGGTCGCCACTTCCGGCCACAACGGCGCATGCATGGCAGTCTGAAACGGCCGCCGCCACCTCTTCCCACTTGCGCGGAGCTCCGGCGGGCAACCAAGCAGCTCCCCCTCACCGGAGGTAAGGAGGGGGACTTTGCTACATACATATACATATATATATTCTTTTCCTCTGCTTAGGGTTCTGATGACACCTTTTTTCCCCTACACAAACACCCCTGATTAGTACGATTAGTACGATTAGCATCATATTGCTGTTACTAGCCATGTCAGGCCTCACATACTCTATCACACTGACGTATCCCTCTGCACACCCTAAGCCCTTATTTGTACTTTAAAGCCCAGTGTAATAAATCTGTCCAGATCGGACTCATTAGGCCCAGACGGTCTGTCTTCCTCCTGGACTTCCCATCTGGTTACACGTCTGTGAGTTTAGCGAGGCCCAATTCCATTGATCTCCCGTGGTAGTTTGTCTGCTCTTCCGTTTGTAGCCATTGCCATCTGGGTTTGCTCCGCAGCTGCACTCTGCCCATTGTCATCCGATCGATGTCCTGGTACGAGCATCATTGTTCATTAAAGTAGTAATCACACCATGATTTTTTTAAAAACATTTTTAACCTGAGTCACTCCATGGTCCCCCTTCCATGGGCCCCCTTCCGTGGCCCCCATCTGTGGCCCCCTTTCCGTGGCCCCCCTTCCGTGGCCCCCTTCCATGGCCCCCTTCCATGGCCCCCCTTCCATGGCCCCCTTTCCATGGCCCCCCTTCCATGGCCCCCCTTCCATGGCCCCCCTTCCATGGGCCCCCTTCCGTGGCCCCCCCAACTTCCTGGACATTGTCGGGTTTTTTTTGTTTTGCAGTGGTTTCTGACACAAAAAAAAGTGACAAATATGGTTGCCTGGGTCATCAATAGAGATCAGCGCTATCCTTACCCGATGACATCACATCTTTCTATTTGTCGCCAGAGCGAGACTGGACCCGCAGAGAAATATTTTTGCCGGGTGGTGAAAACACACGTGTCTCTGGAACTGTGGGATCCAAGAGGGCAAGGGACTGCACACACGCACACACAGAGACACAGAGACACACACACACAGACAGACACACACACACACACACAGAGACACAGAGACACACACACACAGTCAGACACACACACACAGTACTGGGTTTACTCTGTTGAATCTTCTGTATTTGTCCTATCTGTACATCTACTTATCCCTCGCTCCCCCTACTTTGTTTTGTCTATGAGAGGAAGTGCATAACGATTTTTAATGGTGATTTTACTGAGTCCCCGGTAGTCAATACATGGTCGTAACGACCTGTCTTTCTTCATCATAAAGAAGAATCCGGTACCAGCAGGGGAGGTGGAGTTACGAATGAATCCTCTCTGTATTTTCTCGGCAATGTATTCCCTCAGGGCGGAGACGTACCTGATAGTAACTCAATGGGACAGTTAAAAGGACGATGTGGTGGTAATACTTCAGACTTGACCTTATCAAAGACGTTTCTGAACTCGGCATACTCCTCGGGCAATAGTACCCTTCCCTTCGCCTCAGATGTGGTGGTTCCACAGATGCTACTGGATTCTATGATGCAGTTCTTGGTACAGAAGGGGCTCCATAGGATGGGATCCTTGTTCAGTCAATCCACCCGGGGATTATGAATCTGTAACCAAGGAAGGCCAAGAATTACTCCTACGGAAGGTGTGTGTATCACATTGAATTGAATCTTCTCCAGGTGATCGTTTCGAATAGGCAAGAGGTCTGGGATTTCCACAATAAAGACAAAGACCCGCATTCTTGCGATGTTGCTTCTCAGATTTAGAGAGACTAGTACCTCCCAGTTGCATGGGTTCGAAAGTGTCCATTGGTGGTAGTTTGGTGGTGCTCACCTGAACAGGAGTGGTCCTAGATGTGAGAACCCAATGATGCGCTCTCTCTGTCCTCCTTTCCTGAAGACAGTGGTCCACTTTGATACAGATGGCGATAAGGTCGTCCAGGTCGGTGGGACGGTCGTAAGTAGCCAATTCATCTTTTAGGGTTTCGGATAGCCCCGCCAGAAAGCAGCCGACAAGGATTCATTATTCCAGTCAGTCTCTGCGGCAATGGTCCCGAATTCGAGTGCATATTTCGCAACTGGACGGTTACCTTGGGAAATATAGAGTAGAAGCAGCAGATACCTTACAGCCGGGCGTATCAAACACCCTACGGAACTCCCTGGTAAAGGCTCCAATGTCTTGAGTGAGATCAGACCTCCGTTCTCAGATGGGAGAAGCCCAGGCAAGTGTGTCATCTGTAAGAAGAGAGATAATGTAGCCAGCTTGACGTGTGAAGAGGTGAAGTGGGAAGAATTTATCTCAAACTGAATAAAGCATTGATTAAGGAACCCCTGGCATTCGTGGGGATCCCATCCATAGCGGTTGGGTGTAGGTAGCCGGGGTTCATGAAGCAGATGGGAGGCAGACATGACAGAAGACCCTACACCAGGAGCGACAGGGGTAGAAACAGGCCGAGACTCATAGAGAGAGTGAGGGATCTGAAGTTCTCCTGGAGGGCGGCATATGTTGGTCATTAGCTTCTAATTTTTCCTCAATATTAGACAAGACATTGGCGTGCGTGCTCAGGACTCTTCCTACCTCAGCAGGGTCGAAGTTTGTGTGGCTGAGCATACCGTAACGCGTAGCTCACCACAAACCAGACGCGACCGCGAGGCTGAGGTGGGCAATTGTATAAACACCAACCCACAACCGCCAGGGTGTGCCTAGAGTGTAGATTAGTCTTGCAAGCTGGGTCAGGAATATAGAAGGTAGAGTAGTCATTCATACTTGCTGGGTCAGGATTGCAGAGTAGCGAATCGTTGGGGTACTTTTTAAGGATTGGAAAGTGGACAGTAGTCGTTGTGAGGATAGCCGAGGTCAGGAGTAGAGAGGTCAGAAGGGTCATAAATAAGCTGGGTCAGGAGAGGAGAGATGCGGAGTCCAACCACGTAGCAGGGGTCAGGCAGCAGCAGGAACAAGGCAGGATGAAGCAAGGCACAAGGCAGGAATGCAGCAAGGCACAGCGTCACACAAGGTTATGCTCAGCAAAGAATGAATGAGCAAGGCAGGTATTAAAGGAGCCATCCACCAATGAAGAGCCAGGGCGGAGTAGAAGAGGGGACTCCTATAGGCTGCTGGGTCACACAGGTGTGCCATATGACACAGCCAAATTAGAAGCGGAGGTGGAGCTACGTGTCGCGCGCGTCGTTGACATGGAAGACTGGCGACCTGGTCGCGCATCACTTGCGCACTGCGCATGTCCCTCTGCAGAGCGTGCCCGAGTCATGTAGGCGGTACCGAGCGCACGCTGATACGTGCGCGTCACCGGGGTCTGGGGGTGGAGTCCAGTGCACGCATCACTCCCGCGCCGGGCCTGCCTGTCACAGGAGCGGGGGCAGAGACTGGGAAGGAGGTTAGAGGGGAGGCTGGGCGATCGAGCATGCCGCACACCTGTGGGGAGGCGGGACCTGGAGATGGAGCCCGAGGGAGGACAGACTGATTGCGCGTTGTCCGCACTTGCGTGCGCATAACAGGACCATGAGAACGCGCATCCTGGACATCTGTCGTAGCAGGAGCTCTCAGGTGAGGAGACGGTCTCTATAAGAGACGTGTTCAGAGGTACTCAATGGAGACTGTTTTAAGTTGAAATTAAAATAAGGTTGTATTGCCTGTTTCCTTAAATACAGTAGCACAGCAAACATATGGAAACAATAAAAACAACAAACGCCTATCCCTGTGTAAGGGCTAACTTACTTCCCAGTCCCTATCTGCAAGGCTGGAGGGATAATCCCATTACCACCCTATTCCCCAAAGTCTCAAGAGATACCTTAAAGCAGGTGGCCCTTCATGTCAGTCTCTGGTAGGTTCCTTGGTCCCCTGTGTCCAGGAATATAAGTCTCTGGGTGTCTTTATCTCAGCACCCCTTTGTGCTCAAGACGGTGTCTGTGTGCAGGCTTCTCTGCTTTCCTCTGTCAGCTCCAAATAGCCCAGGAATCTCTGTCTGTCCTTCCTTGGTTCAGCCCCACATGTGAGACTAAGGCATCCTCCCTTCCTATCTCAGAACAGGCTATTTCACAGAGCTGTGATTAGCAGGTGGGGTTGATTGCACCAGCAATTAATCCGCACACTGCTGGATTAGAGGCAAGTCAGTTAACAGGGATGAGACCCTGTTACAGTCTCCAGCCGCCAGAATGGTGAATCCTCACAGTCTTTGACTCCTGCACTAGGCCAGAATCACCTCTGTAGGCCCCAGCTAGGCCCCGACTCACCTCAGGTTGTGGTGGCTGCAGGGACCGGCCCATAGGATATGGACACGGCCCTGTAGAATCTGTATCAGTGAGGGACACAGCCAGGATGTGGCAGCATCCTGGCCCTTGGTGGTCTGGGACCAAATCACCCCTGAAGGGACTGTCACTGAGGTGGACACCTAACGTGGAGACGCTTCCCCGCAAGAACAGACGCACCAGAGCTGCCAAGCACAGTTGGGTGAGTGAACCCCATCGCAGGACATAGCGCGCCCGGGTGTAGACACACCCGGCAGGTACCTTCATCAAAGTGCACCAACACATAAAGTACAGTACAGTGGAAGCGCTGATCACACATAAAGGGTGGGGGCTTTATCCTTGTGGACACTAAGGTGGTTGAGTGCCCAAGGACTCCTAAGGTATGGTGGGGACTGTGGACAAGAGTGTGGGACCTTGGTGGGTGGTTACGGCCGTGTCCGGCTGGCAGGGAGCTGTGACCAGTACCAAATTCATATATCTGGTAAACTGTTCTTTTATGTTATACCAAGTGTGGTTACTGTGTGATCGTATATACTTATATGTGTATATGGGTCCTGTAACGGGCAATTCCACATAGTAGGATCCGTTATAGGTGGAGGCGCTGATGGAGATTATTCCAGAATACACCCCAGGCTCCCTGCAGCAGAGACTCAGACCTCCTGTGAGCCACAGGTATCACACCACATGTACACCATAGACACATATCTCACAGAGGGTGGGGATACATGTGCAAAAGTATATATAAATTTCCCTGTATGAGACAAGTGCAGAGTTATAACCAGGGAGACGTATTTAAGGGAAGGTAAACATTGGCTTTTATTTAGCCTGCGGCTTTAAACAATAGATCTTCATGTCGACATGCAAAACAAAAACAGGCTTGGCCATTTGTAAGTGCTAACTCACACTTCCCAGTCTGCAGGGCTAGGAGGCTAGGCCTCTTACCAACCTCTGAACCCAAAGTCCAAAGAGGTACCTGTATGCAGGAGGATCTTTATATTAGTCCTGGTCTGGGTTGGTGTCTGTGGAGTGCACCCGCTGGTGGGTTCCAGAGTCCCCTGGGGATCTTACTGGCAACACAGTCCCTATGTGCTCAAGAGCCCCATGCAGTTTAAATAGCACACCTTTAAACCTCCAGGTGGAGACTGGCTAATTGAATCTAGTTACAATTAACCAGCTCCTTGCCGGACTCATCAGCTGCAGACAGACTTTAGTTGTGCTGCCTTTTTGAACCGGGGAAAGGCTGTGTCACAGTCCCCTTGAGACTGATGTTGTTCATGGATGTGTCCAGCAGTGAATTCTGCAGACAGATGTGTAGCACTGTTTCCCTTCCCCCCTCTGGGAGATACACAACCTACCTAGTGAGTGGTGCATTATTGCTACCTAGTGTGTGGTGCAATACCTGTTAGGGTCACAAGAGAAACTGTACATAATCCTCCCTATACAAGTTTGCTGCTGGTAAAAAGATAGGCCTTACATATAGAAAAACAAAATGAACGATTCCTGCACTCCTTCCAATTAGGCTAAAATAAAATAATGATCTCATGATAAAGGTGGGGTCACGTGACGTGACCACGTGACCACATGACTCGTGACATCATTTGACGCCGAGCCATTGGGAGAGGGTGGGTGCGAATGCTACGGCCGCAGCTCAAGAAGTTTGCACGTCCCTGCTATAAAACATGCCACTGTCATTAGCTCACATTGGCTATCAGTCTGGCTTCGCCCTTAAAACGTGGAGATTCGCACTATTTTAAAAGGGGGATATGTATCAAAGTCTCTTACTGTAGCTGCAAAATATGTGAAAAAGTGGAGCACAAAAATGATTAAAAAAACAGTTCACCTGAGGCAATGGTATTTATTTCATTGATGTACTGTATGCATGTACAGTATGTACAGCTGTGACCGCCTTTATCCGTAGTCTGATAACTGCGGGCAGACGCGGCCTGTTTTTTTTTTTCCGGATCGGTTTTCGATATGTTAGCGCTCTGATTTTTAGCGCTATCTGCAATACTGCAACATCGTCTTAAAACCCAGATGGGCGATCGCGAGCTGTTGTCTTAAAAGTCTAATAGCAATTCAATCTACAGTACAGCCGTACATTTTCTGCAAGTCTGTGTGTGCGCGCGCAGTAATTGTAAATTTGAAGATTTATACAGTATTACAAAAATATAACGTTGCGTCTTCTTCGAATATAAAATTATCACATTTCTACAGTATCTGTATTATTTAGTAATCAATACTTTTACTTCTTTTCATACTGTTTATGTTATGCGCATGCGTGTACTGTACAGTACAGTATGTCTCATTTGAACATTGTTGAAACGGATAGGCGTGTTACAGTATCACATTTTGGCGCATTAAACATTATGGACATTTTGAAAATATTTCTTTGTAATGATAATCTATCATGCAGCGCTCTCCCCCTCACCTTCGCACACACACAAGGCTCAAGGATTTCATCTTCTTAGCTACACCTCTCCCACACCATTCATTTGTAATGGATGGCGTTCTGGCTTGAATCTTCCTGAGCGTGGCATTACATTCCTGCGCATGGGTGTATGACTTCCCATTCATTTAGAAGCTAGTTCAAGTTTTAAAAATATTGTTTTTCTTGATTATCGACATGGGCTTGCATAATAATTCTGGATATTATGAGAATCACATTTTAAAAATATCTATTTTTTTCAGTTATCGACATGGGCTTGCATAACAATTCTTGATATTCTGAGAATCAATCATTACTGTTGCTTTTTAATTCTGCACTAATCATGCACATTCTTTATGAGGTGGGTGGCATATTACTGTGATTTTTATTTGGGGGTGTGAGGATCAAAACATTATGATGACCTGTTGAAAATATTTCTTTGAACTACAGGTAAACCATCATACATCTTTACTCCCCTCCCCCCCTGCACACACACAAGGCTCAAGGATTTCAACTTCTTATCGACCCCTCTCACACACCATTCATTTTCAAATGGTTGGCTTTGTGGTTTGAATCTTCCCTAGCCTGGTCTCACATTTCTGCGCCTGCGTGTAATTCTCTTTGGGACCTTGTTGATTATTAATGTGCATGCGTGTACACTGGCGACACACTTTATTCGAGCTCGGCTAGTCCCACGAATTTGGGTATACCCGGGTGTATTGAGGTTTGTGACTGTTTTCTGCCCGAGTGCATTGAGGTATTTTCAGGCAGGGATTGAAGCATTTTATTCCCGCTGGCTGCAATACTGCACATACTAGAAGGGTTAGTAATGTAATGTATGCTATACTAGAAGGGTTACTAATGTAATGTATGCTATACTATAAGGGTTAGTAATGTAATGTATGCTATACTAGAAGGGTTAGTAATGTAATGTATTCTATACCAGAAGGGTTAGTAATGTAATGTATGCTATACTAGAAGGGTTAGTAATGTATTCTATACCAGAAGGGTTAGTATTAGATTCTATATTAGAAGGGTTACTAATGTATTCTATACTAGAAGGGTTAGTAATGTATGCTATACTAGAAGGGTTACTAATGTATGCTATACTAGAAGGGTTACTAATGTATGCTATACTTGAAGGGTTAGTAATGTAATGTATGCTATACTTGAAGGGTTAGTAATGTATGCTATACTAGAAGGGTTAGTAATGTAATGTATGCTATACTTGAAGGGTTAGTAATAGATTCTATATTAGAAGAGTTACTACTGTATTCTATACTAGTATAGTATGCTTAGCACCCCGACATCTCTCAACATCCCGTCTCCTCTTTCATGTATGGATTCTATGCAGACTAGCTGGCACCTTAAACATATGACCCAGCTGACTGCATAGAGCCTTATGTTAAATGTAAAAACCACCATAAGTCATACTTTATTACAGCATATATTTTGGGGTACCTCATATTCGGTTGAGTCACTGTAGACAGACGTTCACAGAGGTACACAATTTGTAGACGTTTATAATGTGAAATTATAATAGGCTTTATTGTGCCTTTTCCTTTTCAGCAGGAAATTATCCAAACACAGGGGGGGAACAAAGCTTCCATTCGCTTGGGAGTATTTCTAGTGAAATCCTTGCAATTAGTTCACATCTCCATTAGTTAAGCTTCTCCCAGCCCAAACACATAACATGAAAATAAGCAGATATAAGCAGTCTCTTAATTATGAAAGTCTTATCTGTTTAGTTGCTGTAGAGTAAGCTTCTCTGCTCTCCTGGAACCGCACCCGTGCGTGCACAGAAAAATATCAGCATCCAGGTTTAGAAGTCTTATTTGGTGTCTTGCAATCAGCTCTGCTGTGTGACTGGCAGAGCTCAAGACTGGTCAGCTCCAGAGATATGGGTTTCTTTTGGTCAGTCTCTCCTGGGACTCAAGAACCTCTGCTCTGTCTCTCCAAAGGTCAGCTCTCAGTCAGAGCTAAAGAGAGTCACTTCCTGTCTCAAAGGCAGGCTTTTTGTAAACAATCTAATCAGGCAGGTGGTGTTTAGTAATTAACTACCACACTGCTAGATTAAAGGAAGATTACTGAACAGGGATAAGTCCCCTGTTACATACCTTCCCTGTTTGTGGGAAGCTCGGGCTTACCACGGCCAAAGCCCATCCTTCCACTCTCATTCTAGATATCTCTGTGACTTGAATGAGAGTGGATGGAGGAAGAGAACCCTCTGTCCTGCTGGGATTGGAGCATTTTTGTCTCCTCCGAAGATGCTTTGAGAATCAGCACTCCTCAGCGCTCGAGGAGGCTTTTTTCCACGTAAAGTCTTTTTATAGCCCGTGCGGGGTCTTGAGATTTCTGTGCGTCGGGACCTCTTTTTGTAGACAACGTGTATGGCAACAGTTGTAGGGCAGTTAGGACTAGCCCTTAGAGTTTTCTGCTCTTGAAGTGGTCTTTCTGCAGCTTCTCTACACCACGGAGTCGCCAGTTCAGCTTCTTCAGCTAAGGATTCTTCTGGCTTTGATTCTGCACTCCTACCTCTGTTTGTTGCCTGTTGGGCAGCTGTAGGTTTGGCTAGTGCTTTCTTTGGTGGCTCAAACTTCGTAATTTTGTTTTGAAGTTGCGTGGAGTCCCCAATACTCACTGTACCCTTGTCATTATGGGTATTAGTTACTGTGAAATACTGGTGCTTGGGCAGAGCCAATACCTTTTTCCGTATTGGAGGAATCTGTATCAGAGTCTCCTTCATATTCTGGAGCTCTGTAATTTTTGTTGTCAAGGTTGCCGCTGCGTCTGTTTTCTCCTTGGTGCACTGACTCAAGGGAATGGAACAGTCTCTCTGTCTCTCCAGCTCTTGCTCCAGTTTCTGAGCCTTCTCACGCTCCCTCTCATACAGAGTCACCTGGTATCGAAGCTCCGCTTCCAACTATGCTCTGAAGACATGCAGCGTGGCCTTTAGCTCCTCATACTGCTCTGTGGGGACGTACTGGGTATTCAGACGTTCCTGCAGCGCTTGTACCTCTTTAGCAGCCTGCAGTTTTTCTTCCTGTAGCGTTTGCTGCTTCTCCTCAGCATACTGAGGGTGTGTACGCAGACCTTGCAGTTGGTTCTGCAGTCGGTGCTCTGCGTCAAACTTTTCCTTGACTTCTTCTGTTAACTGAAAAAAAATTTCTTTCAGTTTTAAGTTCTCTCTTTTTAATCTTGAACTTTCTACTTTTTCAGTCTCTGTATTCTTCAGGGCTTCTTTGCAGTCCTCCTTCCATTTACGCACATCTGCTTTGAGAATGACAATCTCCTGGC
>WSYH01015358.1:0-14377 GCA_036426205.1 Ascaphus truei | reverse complement strand
AGGTAATACACCACACCTATGGTAACATCGTATGTTCCCTTGCACCCAACACTATATCTGCGATTGGGGGGGGGGAAACCCGTTACACAATGAAGGGGTTAAACATGAATAGCCTGTTTATAGGGGGGCAGAGTGGGTGGATGAAGGGGGCTGTTGCCCCCAGGGTGGGTGGTTAGGCCTGCCAGGAAGGTTGCGCGACTGATTAGCCCCTTCACTGCATAGTGGTGGGAACCGCTATTGTAATGAAGGGGTTAACGACTCCCGCTACCACCCGGTAGGCCTAACCACCCACCCTTGGGGCAAGTACCCCCTTCACCCAATCCTTCAAACCCCAATAAACATAAAAAATACACAACAACCCTAATACCCACCTCCTCTAACCCCACCTTCCCCCCTAACACATACAGTTCAGTAATAGGCAAAATACTATTATCCAGATCTGGATAATAGCTCAGTTGCGCATTCAAAATAAAATATTATCCAGCCAGCATAAAGTTAATACAACTTCTGAGTTTATTGTGGATAGTGAGTGTGGGTGAAGGTGATATTTGGCCCATGGTGGGTGTTTAGGCCTTTTGGGGGGGGGGGGGCTGCAGGAGTTAACCCCTTCATTACCTTAGCGGTTCATACCATTAAGTTAATTAAGTGATTAATCCCTCCCGCTACACACCCAGTAGGCATAAACACCTACCCAGGCCGAAAACCACCTTCACCCAATGCTGCTACCCACAATAAACATTACAACAAAATACAAACACAATACTAAACAAGACACTGTAACGGAGTGCTCACCACAAACAGGGCGCGACCGCGTGGCTGAGGTGGGGATTGTGAATATACCGACCTCTGGCTCGAAACGTGCAACATCATTGGTAAGATCCAATCTCTGTTCCCAGGATGGTGAATCCCAGGCCAAAGCATAATTTGTAAGTAGCAAAATAATATATGCCACCTTAGATCTTTGAGAGAAGAATCGAGAGAGCATTAACTCTATAAGAAGCATTGGTTCAAAAAAACGGGAGACCCATTAGGGTCGCCACCAAAGCGATTGGGTGTATGCAGTTGTGGTTCAGCAGTCGTGGTCTTGGAAACCGGGGTGGGGAATGGGACAGATGTTCCATAAGAAACCGGGGCAAGGAGAGTAGTTTTTGTCCGGTCAGTGAGAGATTGGACGGTCTGTTGTAGCAGCTCCATGCATTGATTGTTTTGTTCTAGATATTTCTCTAGCTTGGAAAACATCTTGGTGTGTGTGCTCAAGACTCGCCCCACCTCAGTGGGGTCCATGTTTGTGAGGGTGAGCATACTGTAACAGAGTGCTCACCGCAAAAATGGACTTGGAATAAACCAACCTTCATCCATGAGAGAGTGTAGATTGGTAGTGGGTAGCCGGGTCGGGTTTGGAGAAGTCGGGGTTGTCGTAGGTACTTGCCGTGGTTGGGGCTGTAGAGGTGCGGATCATCGACGGTACTTGCCATTGTCGAGATAGGAGAGATGCGGATCGTTGTAGGTAATGCCGGGGTCAGGAGTCCAGATGCTAGAGAGACTAGATGCTAGAGTCGAACACGGAGAGAAACTGGAACTAGGAATAAGGGACAAGATAAGGAGGCATGGATGCAGTAAGCACTTCGCAAAATGAAGTGTTATGCTCAGCTATCTTGCCAAGGGGCTGTCTGAGCATAAATAGTTCCCTGGACCAATAGGGAGGCTGCAGAGGAAGGAGCTCACAAGTATCCATCACTGTGATAGGCAGGACAGGGTTCTGCAGCAGTTGAGGAATAATGGCCAGAAGCCAGGCCCTGATTCAGTGTGTGCGTGTACGGTCTGCATATAGCGTCTGCACGCTGCATGCTGCTGACAGCCTGGAGGCGAGACCAGTGGAACCAGTACTTCCCCAAGAGCGGGGTCCGCACGCGAACCAAGGTCGATAGACAACACCTGCAGCACCGCGGGAGGAGCCACAGGAAGAAGGGGTGACAGGTGGGTGAGCACAGGAAGACAGGTGGGTGAGCGCCGTGGAGAGCACGACACCGATCATCATGAATCCTTACATACACCCAATTATTGCCAGTGTGGTTACCTATGCCCACAATGGGAGCAAAGATAACACAAATGGGAATGAATGGGCACCCCCTCTACCCCCAACAACCATAGTATTACAGTACAATAATGGGCAAACTTGCTATTATCCAGATATGGATAATAGTGCATTTGCCCATTCAAAACAATAATGGGCAAAATTGCTATTATCCAGATAATAGTGCATTTGCCCATTCAAAATAAAATATTATCCAGCCAGCATAAAGTAAATAAAACTTCTACTTACCCCTGCTACGATGGAGGTCTTCCTCATCACAATCTTCCGTGTCCATGTCCTCTGTTGGCTGGAACACAACAATAAAAACTAAATTGAATGGCCCCTAACCCATTAATCACCTTAGCGGTTAGTAAACACTAAAGAAATTAAGGGGGTTAACCCCCTATGTACAATTTTATGCATTGTACAATAAAGTATTTAAGATACCAATAATCGCGTTGTAAAGTATTTATAAATACGATAATTGGGAGACACGCTTGCATCCCGTTATAAGCGGATTCGCGTTGTAACGGATCGCGTTATAACAGGGTTGAGCGGTAATTAGTTTTTCATATTAATCTTATATTAATTTCCTTTTTCTTCCTTCTTTCTTGTTATTAATACATTTTAAATTTTATTTGATAATCACTTAAGGTTTGGGTTACATTTAGTTTTATGTGACTCACTTTGAAGTTTTGGTTAATAAAGATCTAAAATGACATTATTTAAGTTTATTACATGTTACTATTTTTATTCTTTTTTGGTAAGCATTATTTATATTTTTAACCAATTTTAAAACAACTAGGACAAAAAATACTAGTCACCTCATTAAACCTATGAAAGTGGGTCTTATTAGTTTAGTTATTTGTATATTTAAAAGTTCATTCTGTATGGTACTCTATCTCTTTGTATAATGCTTACTATGGTGAGTATTGTTGCCGTATTATTTGCTGTGTTTTTTTTATTTTGACAATACAGTATCAATATCGGTGCGATTACAAAGTCAAGCGATTCTCCTGTAAGCAATATCATTGGCTGAGCGGCTTCTACAGTACTGTACTGCAGATACTGAACAATTGGTGGAACGCTAGGCGCATGCGCATTGGAACCTTCTTGAAATGCATATGCGTGTCATCGCGGTAGGCGCATGCATGCGCATGTGAACAGGAGAAAATTATTGGTGGGACTGGCTGGGTACTTCTTTAGGGGGCTGAGCATTACAGTAAAACTTTTCTTTTTGTTTTTCCTCAGAAAAGAAAACGGATAATGGAGGGATTTCGATGGATAATATCGCGTTGTGTAACAATGCCTTCACATTGCTGAATCGGAATTAAAAACCCACGTACCGGAGTCTACAGTTTAGTTGCCGTTGTTATTGATTAGGATAGCATACTGTACCTGAAACAGTATGCTGATGTTTTCCGGCCGTACAGTATACTGTGTAATAAACCCCAAAAAATTAAAACTATGCATTTATTCTACATGTATCACACACATTATGTGTCTTCTAAAGTATACAGTGCCAGTACATACATTACAGTACAGTTTGTGTATTTCTTTTCTTCTATTTTTTTAGTACTCTTACAGTATACTGAGCATGCCTACAGTATACAGTGCAGTACAGTATGCCTCGACATTCTAGAAACACTGTATTTTGTTACACTATCAAAGGAGCAAATGGAAACAATGTAAGACAAATCAACATGTTCTTTTATTGGTGGAGTAAGTAAAAAAACATTTATTTACAAATACTGTACAATGTAGAAACATTTTAAGTGCACAACAATTCAAAACATCAACAGGTGTATTGTTTACTGCTACATGTGGGAAAACATTTGTCAGTCAGTATGGTTTACAGTCACATGTTTTAAAAACAAATTCTTTATTCACAAAAAAAGCAAAACGCAACATTTCCTTTATTAAAGAACGACAAGTCAAAAATACTGTATACTGTACAGTGGGATGGTGTGCAAAACAGTCTGCACCACTACAGTCCTCGAGGGCAGCAAACAGGGCAGGTTTTCAGGACAACCTTGAAAAACGTGCCTGTTTGCGACCCACAGGGACTGGACCCAAAATACAATACATTCTTTAATATCTACACATATTAAAATAATCCGGTCTGTGGGTCTGAGCGGGTTGAAATTTGCCTGGTCCTCATGTGGAAGGACCCTTGCCATAGTGGCCAAATATGAGCCTTTCACATCCCCCAGAACCGGAGATACAAAAATACAGTTTAAAAGCACATTACAAAAGTGGCTTTTTTCTGCCATGCAAGTCAATGGCAGAAACCTAAACTTTACCATTACCCTGACTACGTTCTGTTGCCACGAGAGGATCGCTATTTGCCATGCAATCCTGCCGGAACTAGGACTACATGGTGACCGAATCTCAGCCCTCTAGGTTGAACAGAACCGGAGTTATCAGTTCCAGGTTTCAGCTCATTCTGACTTAGCCGTTTCAAAGCAACGCTGCTTTCTCCGCCATTACGGTCAATGATAGGACCCTCCTCGCAGCGTGACCCTTTCTCACTGCCATTACTGGTCGGACCCTGTTGGGGTCAAGTGAGGGGGTTCCTAACATCTAGGGGCAAAATGAATTTTATTTCTAGGTGCCCTAGAACAGAAGTTCCCACGCCAATTGGCC
Source organism: Ascaphus truei (assembly GCA_036426205.1). Lineage (NCBI taxonomy): Eukaryota > Metazoa > Chordata > Amphibia > Anura > Ascaphidae > Ascaphus > Ascaphus truei. Next base: position 9,657 of record WSYH01015358.1, on the reverse strand, counting down.
GAGAACTTGACCGAGGCTCTAGTTCCCACGCCAATTGCGCGATCATAGCTCTTTTTTGACAATGTTGCCGCTCTTGCGGTTTTGCGGTCTGGCAGTAAAAAAAACACACAACAACATCTCCTTTATTTATGTACAGTACAGCAGGTCAAAACATGTACAGTAGAGTACAATACAGTCCAGCACAACAGTATGGTCTTACCTGTGATTACAAAATTTTTTTTATTCATATAATGCAGTATACAAACAAAACATCTCCTTTATTAAAGAAACATATACAGTACAGTACAGTGGGATGGTGCGCAACACTGTCAGTCAGACCTGCACCAGTACAGTCCTCGAGGGCAGCAAACAGGGCAGGTTTGCGGCCCCCAGGTTTGCGGCCCCCAGGGACTGGAATTGTGCATGTCCTGTGTGTGTGGACAGCAAGTTAAAACATTTCTGTATAAATACAAGTAAAAAAACACACAACAACATCTCCTTTATTTAAGTACAGCAGGTCAAAACATGTACAATACAGTTCAGCACAACAGTATGGTCTTACAGAAAGTCCTCCACATTGTCCGTCCATGGCCGATTCCTTGCATGGCGCAAAACGCCATTAATGCAGTCTTGAACGCCTTTCATTACAGAATCTGTAATTGTATAAAAGCGCCGCATTTCATCCAGAATGTTTTTCCTTAAATTGACAGGAAGCGCCTTTATTACGCGATTTCCTTCGTAGTTCACTTTGAAGACCCAGTCGCAGTACAAAGAGTAGGGAACATGATGCTTAAAAAGTAACAAGGCATACTTGTGGGGTGCACCAGCACTCTTCACCCTATACTTCTCCCTGAGCGTCGGTGGCAGATCGCACAGGGTGATGTCGGGCACCGTATCGTGGCGAGCGACTGTAGGTCTTTTGGGAGCGAGTGTGCTTGAGGCGACGGGCGATGGTAGGTTGTCTGGGAGGAAGCTTTCCTCCGGTCATGGTCGCCGTGTTGTCTCCTGGCGTGGTCTTGACGGGGTTGTCATGTCCTCCTCAACGGCATACATGTACACTGCATCTTCTGGTGGAGGGGGTGCACTTGGTGATGGAAGGGGGTCGAAGTTCCCATTCATCACATCCATGTCACCCCCCTGCTCCAGCGTCGGAGAAACAGGGGCATTAATACCGAGCAAATAATGTATGCCCGCTATGTCAGCCTCTATCTTCTCCATCCATTGATCCATTTGTAGCATCCATTGCTCCACATTTAGCATTGTCTCCAGAAGCAGATCTATCTTTGTTAGCACAATAGAATTCCCGGGGAGATCCACAGTAATCCCATTCAGCATCCGGTCTAACGAGCTGCTACTTGTGCATGGCGTGTGGACATCTGGGGGGATGGGTGCAATGAAGGATAAGATGGAGGTTCCATGGAGAGAAGCGGCATCGACATCGAAGAAGAGTGGAGGAGGTGACATGTGGATACCCGGTAGAGGAGAAGCGGCAGCGTCGTCGAAGAGGGATGGAGAAAGTGACCTTTGGATTTCCGGGCGAGAAGCAGAATCGTCTAAGAGCAAGGGAGAAAGTGACCCGTGGATTTCAGAGGCGGCAGCGTCGTTGGATGGAACCGGAGAAGATGGGGGTGGAGAAGATGGACTGAAGATTTCCGGGACTGCGGCGTCAGAGTCGTCGAAGCGTATGCGAGGAAGTGGTCTGCGGGTTCGATGGGTTGGCTGCCAATCGTTTTGCGTCGAGAGTACATCACCGTATATCTTCTTGACATAATAAGGCTGACGTCTATGAAAACCCTTAGCCTTTGGGGTCAGCAGAAGGTTTTCTTTATTGGCCTTAGCCTGTCGCTTTTGCCTTGGCATGGAAATGGCTGCCGCCTTTCGCTTTTTATGCTTGACAGGCACGGCAGAGAAGAGTGGGTTCCTGCATCTGTAGAATCGGGGTTGCTCCATGGAAGCAGGTGGCACAATGCTGTATCTGGACAAGGACAAGTTCAGATACAGATCATCGAGTGGGAGGCCATGCAAAGTGTGTAACCTTTTATGCATGGCGACCAGGTACAGGTGTTGAAAGTGGGCGTACTCTAATGTGAGTCATTACCGTATAAATACACAATCCATTTTGTGTATTGACTGCACATAGAATACACATCGACTAAACATCGAATACACATTCTTGTGTTTGTATTTCTTTCTACTCGCAGCAATGCCTGTTAAAAAGATTTCAAAGGAGCTCAGCATGCGAATTAAGGAGATGTACACGAGCGGACACCGAATTGCTGCTATCCAGCGCTGGTTAGCTACTTCTGGCATCGTTGTGCCAGCAACCACCGTGAGCTATCATGCATACGGAAAAAACAGAGACCGCAAAAGGGCACCAAGGGTAACTAACGCGTAAGTCTATTTATAAAACTTAACAAAAAAAATATATCAAAAAATGTACTGTACTGTACTGTACATACATCTACAGTTATGTATCTAATATTATTGTTATTTCTGTTGACTGTGTACTGACGTAGGTTGAACCGCGAAGGTATTAGACTTCAAAGACAACAGCTCGCAAACGCCCCCCTGGGTTTTTACACGGCATTGCAGTATTGCAGACAGCGAGAATAAAATGCTAATATCACGGGCGCGAAAATAACGCAGTTCACTCGTCTTTATCTTGTTCCTCATTCTGTGTACAGTACAGTAGTTCATTGAGAGACCATTTTGATCGGATTGAAGTCTAGCGATCTGTCATTAGAAAATAAGGACAGTTAGTTTACATGCATTGCTTAAATATAGCTTTTTTAGAGTTGCTATGATTGTGGCTATTATACATATTCTAAACTCTGAGTCTGTGACAATTGTCTCATGTTGTATCTATTGTTGGTAAAGATATTTTCTTTTGAATTATGCTTCATCATCAATACAAGATATGATGAATTTAAGTGCTGGAAACTCAATATATATTTATAACATATTCATTAACTCAGGGACCCCTACAGCTCCACCATCAATATAAGAGCCTGAGGGAAACTCTTAACTCGTACACAACATTGCCACTAGCCACCCAGGCCACATAGCCCATAAATGCACATCATGAGAAAGTCCCTCCTATACCGGTCACCAACAGTCAAACATGACACAGTCTTCCCATAACATCTAAGAAGAGGCTAAACGCACCTCACCAAAAGGGGCCAAGACTGACTCAATCCCCATCCCAGAACACACTTTCCTGCCTGCTGCGACAACCAACTCACACCTTAATACACTGAAACCCTGAATGACTCTAGCATTGCAATACAGCTAAACATTTGACAAGGAACAGGCACACACCTGCTGTTTAGTCTGCTCACACTCACTCTGCTCACAACAGCTCCTTGCAGCACTGACTACCTCTGGCATCATGAACCTGCTATGTATTTGAACTTTTTTCTTTCTCCTGGCCTCATGGAGATGTTACTCCCTCTACCCACTACAAACTCATCCTGGCCCACCCCCAACATCACCATACACCCTGGACTACTCAAAAGCCTTTCACTATCTACTGAATGTTAGGGAGAACTCTAAAAACCAGCACACCAACCACCTCTCACTCAAATGGCAAACATCACAAATCTACAACTTGCAAACAACTACCCAAATAGCTACTCATACTATTACTCTCTTTAGTAGGTGATATTGAACCTAACCCAGGTCTTCCCATTTCAGCTCTGTCCCATGCCCCTGAGAATTCCACCTTTAAATTCCAAAAAGGGCTATCTGTCGCCAATATAAACATCCGGAGCCTGCTGCCCAAACTGGACGAACTAAGGGCATGGTGCCTTATGCATAAACCCAAAGCCATCGTTCTTACAGAAACATGGCTATCCCCTAAAGACCCTGAAGCAAATATCGCCATTCAGGGATACTCCATTTTTAGGAGAGATAGGTCAAAGAGAGGAGGAGGGGTGTTATTTTATATTGCAGACACATTACAATTTACACTGTTAAATTGTCCACCAAGCCCACCCTCTTTTAAAATTCTAGTTGGCAAAATCTGCCTCCCCTTTTCTAAGCCCATCTTGCTTGCTGGCATCTACCGCCCCCCTAAAGTCCCTCTACAATCCTTGACTGATATCACCCAATTTATTGGCTCCATTTCCTCTCTGAATGAGAAGAGTGAGCTGCTAGTTCTTGGGGATTTCAACTTCAATTGGCTTGACCCTAAAAACCACAAAATCCAGATACAACTCAAGTCACTTAACCTATCGCAACTAATTTCCCAACCCACATGGATAAACCTGAAATCGCATAACCATTCCTTGCTAGACTGGATTCTCTCCTCAAACCCCAGCAGAATCCAATCCTCTGGCATCCTTCCTGATATTTTCAGTGACCATACAATAGTTGTCACGGTGAGATTATGGCAGGCTGTATAGTCACACATAAATATATATAACAGATGATATATATTTATCACTGGGTCTGAACTGGGACAAGTCTTAGATATAATAAAGTATATTTATTCCTTTGGATAGGTGAACACATGAATAATACAGTAACAAACAAGAAGTACACTTACTTTGGGGTTGGGGAATGAGAAGTATGGAGTATAGCAATTCTCTCGCAATCAGGTAGCATTCAGATGATAAATTGAAGACAAAGGATATAGGGTGGACATCAGTTCATAAACCTTTTGTTCCCTATCCTTAACATTGAGTACCGTGGATTGGTTTTCAATTAACTCCAGCCAGTGGTTAACGTGGGAACACTTTTTGACCCATGCCCCGGCTAGTTGGTATATGCGCAGTAGAGCTCTGGGGTCCCATTTCTATAACCCCTCCTCTATATCAGGAATGCCAGCTAGTCTACCAAATGGAGTACCTGGCAGGAAATCCTTTGTTGAGAGGTGTGAAATGGAACACTTGAAGACTGCTCTGGTTTGAGTAGTCTCCACCCTCATGCAAACAGTGGAGGTGACAAAATCCTTTGAAACATACTCAGGTCCTAGACATTGGGTCGCCTTTCTGGCCATATGCTACCCTGGTATGCAAAGGAATTTCCTCTGAATTTTACCCATATCTCGGAATACAGTATGTTGGATAAAACATGAACATATTAAAATATCCGGTTCCTTTGGTTCCAGCAGGTCCAAACTTCCCAGTTCTCAATGCCGGAACTGGGACACCCTATGGTCCAATTTGCGACCTGCTATGACCTGGGAAACCGGAGATACACAAATACACTTAAAACCGTTTTATATTTTAATACACAAATCTCCGCTGTAAATTAAATCACGGTTTTTCACTAAATCCCCATTGAAAACAACGGGCTTCGCCGCCATAGACTTTCAATGGCAAACCGCCGCCGTTGGCGGCTATGGGAATCCCCGCCATAGACTTTCAACGGGGCGATGCCGCCGTTGAAGTCAATGGGAGTTTTCCGCCGTAGCTGGTCAATGGGGTTTGGCCGCCATTGGAGCCTATGGGAAAAATCCCGAACTTTCAAGGGGGTCCATACTCCGTCGGGTTGGTCCCAGAGGGTCAAGGATGGTTCTGCAGCGATGCCGGAGCAGTGGCTACAGATACACCAAACCCTGACTCTCTGGACCCTCCGGAACCGGAGCTATGGAATACCAGAATTCAGCTTTTGATACTTAGCCGTTTTCCTGAGCTGTTTCTGCCGCCGCCATTGGAACCTATGGCGCGGCCCGCTCTTCTCGGTTTGACCCTTATCGGGGATCCAGGATACGGGGACCCTGTTGTGGTCGAGTGGGGGGAGGTCTAGGAACTAGGGACAGAAACAATTTTATTCCTAGGACCCTAGAACTGTTTATTCCCACGCCACTTGTCGTTGAACTTGACTTGTAAGTGATCAAAGCTCTCCTATTGAAATTGTATCCGCTTTGCGGTTAAGCGGTTTGGACGGCAGCCAACTCGTTCCTGGAAAGCTCTCTCGAGGATTTCTCCATTGAAGTCAATGAGCCCATTGACTTTCAATGGGAAACTGCCGCTCTCCCTCTCGGACGCCATCTGCTGGTCTTCTCAGGAACAGGACTCCACAGCAAGATTCGCCATTGAAAGACATGGAGTCCCTATGGTGGCCTATGGGAGCCTGCAAAAGGGTGCCTGAAAAGGCAGAAAAATTACACAAAGGGCTATAATCACTATACAACTATTAACCCTTGTGCTCCCGGATGGATCCCAGTGTGTGTGTGCTGCAGACACGGATTAACCAGATGTTACAATAAAACAGGGGAAACAGGGGAATACACATTTACAGGTTATAACAGGGGTTGAATCACAGTTCTGAGTCTCAGCCCAGTTAACCCCTTGTCTCCCTGGTGAGGTCAGGGGATGGCCAAATGGTGTGTAACCCCTTTAATCCCGGGCCACCCCCTTTCTCCCTCTACACCTCCCCTTCTTAATGGGTGACCTGTGGCCCATGGGCCCCAACGGGGAGTGGGGCACTGCTGGCACCATTAATGAACTCAGTCTCAGAGGGATAATCCTGGCATGAAAGTCCATCAGCATTGCTGTTTTCACTGCCCTTTTTGTGTTGAATGGTAAATTCAAATTCTTGCATAGCCAAGCTCCATCTCAGCAACTTGGCATTCTCCCCTGATACCCTCTGTAGCCATTTCAGGGGATTGTGGTCTGTGATGACCGTGAAAGCCCTCCCATATACATAGGGCTGAAGCTTTTTGAGTGCCCACACAATGGCCAAGCACTCCTTCTCAATGGCGGCATATGCCACTTCCCTGGGGAGCAGTTTGTGACTTAGGTACACCACAGGGTGCTCTTTGCCATTGTCCCCCACCTGGCTCAACACAGCCCCTACACCAAAGTCTGAGGCATCAGTTTGTATAAGAAAATGCTTGGTATAGTCTGGAGCAGCCAGTATAGGGGCTCCAGCAAGCGCAGTTTTCAGGGCCTGGAAAGCAGTTTCACAGGCAGGAGTCCAGTTAATAAGCACAGGCAGTTGCTTCTTGGTCAGATCAGTCAGGAGTTTGGCCAGGGCGCTGTACTGTGGGACAAATTTCCTATAGTACCCTGCGGTGCCCAAAAATGCCATGACCTGTTTCTTGGTTTTTGGAACAGGCCACTCAACTATGGCTTCTACCTTGGCTGGCTCTGGCTTGAGATGCCCTCCACCCACCCTGTGCCCTAAGTACAGGACTTCTGCCATCCCTACCATACACTTAGTGGGTTTTAAGGTAAGCCCAGCCTCCCTGATCCTACCCAGCACCGCAGAAACATGTCCTATGTGGGATTCCCAGGAACTTCTAAAGACAGCAATGTCATCTAAGTAAGCCCTGGCATAGCTCTGCATCCCTTCCAGTAACCTATTGACCAGGCGTTGAAAGGTAGCCGGGGCATTCTTCATCCCAAATGGCATCCCTAAGAACTTATAGAGGCCACTTGGAGTGATGAATGCTGACTTCTCCCTTGCCTCCAGGGTCAGGGGGATTTGCCAATAGCCTTTGCTCAAATCCATGGTGGTCAGATACTTTGCCCCCTCGAGTTCATCTAGTAACTCATCCATGCGGGGCATGGGGTAAGCATCTGACACCGTCCCAGCGTTGAGCAACCGGTAGTCCACACAAAACCTGGTGGTCTTGTCCTTCTTAGGAACTAGGACTACTGGACTTACCCAAGGGCTCTGGGACGGGGTAATTACCCCTAGGGTCAGCATCTCCTCAATCTCTCTCTCCATACTGGTCTTGACCTCTGCTGACACTCTATAAGCATGCTTATGCAGAGGATGCAGGTCCCCTGTGTGTACTGGGTGTTTCGTGAGATGGGTGGTCCCTGGCATGTCAGTGAAGAGGGTGCTAAACTGAGCTAGCATGTCCCTGGCTTCTTCCTTCTGCCTAGCACTCAACTGTGTTTCCCTGCCTTGCCTCCACTAGGAGATCAGGCAGAGCATTGCTCGCCGGATCTTCCAGCAGTGGGCTACAAATGGACAGCACTGCTCCCCTACTCGGTGCCCTGTACTCTTTCAACATGTTGATGTGGTAAGTTTTGTGCCTCTCAGGCGCTACCTGTACAACATAGTTGCACTCATTCACCTTTCGGATAACCGAGTACGGTCCCGACCAGGCAGCCATCAGTTTGTTCTCCCGAGTGGGTTTGAGAACAAGCACCTGCTGTCCTGGGATGAATTCCCGGCTACGGGCCTGCTGGTCATACCATCGCTTTTGCTTGGTCTGAGCAGCCTGGAGGTGGTCCTTGGCCACCCCCATGAGCATCTCTAACCGGTCTCTGAGATCTAATACAAACTGGATCACTGAAGCATCAGTAGCAGTAGTCTCCCCTTCCCATCCCTCACGGAATAGGTCCAGAGGTCCACGTACCCTGCGGCCATATAGTAGCTCGAAGGGGGAGAAGCCTGTAGATTCTTGCGGTACCTCTCGGTATGCAAACAGCAAGTGCTGCAGGTGAATCTCACAGTCTTTCCCCTCCACCTCTATAAAGGTCCGAAGCATCTGCTTCAGGGTCCCGTTAAACCTCTCACATAATCCGTTTGTCTGGGAATGGTAAGGGGTAGTGCGCCGGTGCTGTACACCGCAGGCATCCCAGAGACAATGTAACAGTTCACTCATGAACTGCCACCCCTGATCGGTTAGGATCTCACTAGGGAAACCTACCCTAGCAAAAATGTTCAGCAAAGCTGCTGCCACTGTCTTGGCACTTATGGTGCAAAGCGCTACCGCCTCAGGGTACCGGGTGGCAAAATCCACCACCGTGAGGATGTAGTGCTTCCCTGACCTGCTAGGAATCATGAGGGGTCCTATCAGGTCCATCGCTACCTTCTGGAAGGGTTCCCCTATTATCGGTAGGGGTTTCAGGGGTGCCTTCACACGGTCGCCCGCCTTACCTACTCGCTGGCAGGCATCACAAGAGCGGCAGAAATTGCTCGCATCTCGGGATGCCCCCGGCCAGTAGTAATGCTGCAATAACTGGTCTCGCGTCCTGGTGACCCACTGATGTCCCGCTAACGGAATAGAGGGAGCTACCCGTAACAATTGCTGTCGGTACCCCTGGGGCACTACTAGCTGTCACTTACCGGTCAATCCCTTCTCTATCCCAGGGTTCCCTTCTTCTCTGTATAGGAGTCCCTTATGCCATAGGCAGTGCTCAGTGCCCTCCCCTGCCTGAGATTCGGACGCCCGAAGTCTCACACCGGCCAGGGTAGGGTCTGCTTTTACTGCCTCCCTAAACTGGGCTCCTAAGTCTGGCCACCCCCCAGTCAGGTCATTGTCAGGGGAAGGGGACAAGGTAAGGGGGAACAGTAAGTCAGCATGTGGTTGCAATTGATCCTGGCTTACCTCCCCGGGCTCCTCTGCGCCCTCCACTAACGTTGGTCCCAAAGGCTGGGGGACTGGAGCGGCCACCGCCGGCATTGCCGCGGTCTGGCTCCGGGTAACCGCCGCCACTGCAGCGGGCTGGGGCACACGGTCGTAGGTGCAGGTCATCGGTCCCAGGTTGTTGCCCAAAAGAATTTCAGCATCCAAACCGGGTAAAACCCTCACCTCCCGCACACCCTTGCCCACCCCCCAATCCAAAAAAATGCGGGCCACCTGCAGGAAAAGTGGCTCTCCGTCGGCCACAGTGATCTGCATCCCAGGGCCTGTGAGCAATTCCTCTAGCCGGACCATATCAGGTCGGACCAGGGTCACTGCGGCTCCTGAATCCAGCAAGCCGACTGCTT
>WSYH01015357.1:0-14378 GCA_036426205.1 Ascaphus truei | reverse complement strand
AGAAAACTCTCTTTTCTGTTGGATATTTGGAGGAACAAGCAGCTGCTGGTGGGCTTCTCAAATGTGCTTCTGTGAAAGAGCTATTCACACAGAGAAGCATGGAGAGGCCCAGCCAGCATGCTGGAACCAACCAGAGCAGACAGGGGTTACCCTGCCTTTTGCTGAAATAGGAGCCTTGCAACTAGGAAAGGGCTAGATCTCAACCCCAGACCTCAGTAAATGTGTATATTCTCTGTATTTCGTATTTATTTGTTACTGTTGTCTTATCCAAATAAACCTCCATTTATTTCACTGCCCTTTTTTGCCTTGTGATTGATCCCTTAAATATACATGTGTTAAAAGACCTGGTCTACCATGACATGCCCCAGCCAGATGCCTGGGTACTTTTAGTCACAGCATAATTGCCCAATGCAGTGTGAGAAATGGAGTGGGAGAGATGGATACTGCTAATAAGCCTCTGAGTCTCAACCCCTCTGTGTGTAAGCAAGATACTGTGGCAGACCGATGGTGCCCAGCACCACCTGTTAGAATAGCTTTGAGAGAACAATCAGGTGAACAAAAATACTTGCTGATCTGGCCCCAATAGCTCTTATATATGCCCCTGATCATAGAAATGGGGCAAAAATGGCAAAACATTTTTGTGAAATAATAAACATATTTGTATAAAAATCTTTGCAAACACTTTTACAAATATCCACACTTTATGAAAAATTCAGAAAAAATGTTTATGAAGTGAACGGTGACACATTTGCAAACTTTGACTCATAAAGAAAGAAATCTTGTCCTTTTCGTCCTTACCTGGCATTCAAAATCTTCCATTTGTCCCTGAAAAACTTCCATGCTAAATCTCTTCCATGTGGGTTTCGTGCAACATGAATAATAACATCAATAGCATCTTGATCCAGGACCACTTCTGAATTCAGGGACAAGTTGAGAAGCCTTTAAATGAATAAGCAGAAATAAACAACACAGTGAACTTAAGGAATAAGTACAGTACTTAATTGTCTATATTTTAGAAACTGGAAAATACTGTATATCCACTTACCTATTCAATAGGTTTCTGTTATCACTACAGGTTAGAGCTTCCAATAATATTTTCTTTTCAGACACAGCTGTGGAAGAATGGAATTTCATCCAGATGAACTCCCATACATCTTCGTCCATTAGTGAAACTCCTGTACAGTAGACAATGTCTCGAACATTGGGTGGAATTCTAAAGAATCAATCACATATAACATATTACAGTAGTTGTTTCATAGCTGTCAGTACACAATGTATTTGGGCCCGGACACTGGGATGGGATTGGGCCCGGACACTGGGATGGGATTGGGCCCGGACACTGGGATGGGATTGGGCCCGGACACTGGGATGGGATTGGGCCCGGACACTGGGATGTGTTTGGGCCCGGACACTGGGATGGGATTGGGCCCGGACACTGGGATGGGATTGAGCCCGGACACTGGGATGGGATTGGGCCAGGACACTGGAATGGGATTGGGACGGACATATATATGTAGCAGTCCCCCCAGTCAGACTGTGGCGTTTGTGGCTTTATCCTGCGCTGTGTAGCTTTTTCTGCCTAGATCTGAAGCCCTTTATTCAGGTCACCTCCCCACGAGGTTCCTTCACTTTTACTCCTGTTACTCAAGCAGTTTCATGAACTGTTGCAAACAAAAGCACCACAACATTTCCCTGACTGTCTCCAGGCCCCTTTGAAATTCAAGGGCCACCTCTCATCCCACTTCATACACCAAATGTAGGAGATGTGTGCAGAGGTTTTAAAAACAGGAGATGTTTTTAAGGGACGCAGATGCGCTTGTTGCCTTGTTGTCCCTCCAGGTACCTCCACATGCCCAGGCTTGCCTCATGATATCAATTTTTCCATTGGGTTAATGGTAATATCACCACAGAGTACTGCAGTATGCCCAGGCATACCTCAAAAATGGAACAGCTAAGACGGTTATATCTGACCCTGTAGCGTCTGTCAGTAATCTATACTAAAGCATTATTATTAATATTATTAATATTAGTTTATGCCGTCCATTTGCCTAATAATCCTTATGGGATGTATGAAATTCTGTGATGTTCTTCCAAAATGGAAAAAAAGTGTGAGATCGTATTCAAGGATTGTATTCAAGGAGATCACTTCTTGGCTAGAATACCAAGAAGTGATCTCCTTGAATACAAACAGAAGGAGACAAGCGACAGGGTACCTTTGGTGGTCACATATAACCCACACCTAGGAGCCCTACGCAAGATCGCCAGGAAACTACAACCCATCCTCCAGGAAGACTGCAACAGGTCTTCCCTGAAGCACCCTTATTATCATACAGACAACCCCATAATCTCAAGAATATTATGGTGAGGAGTAAAGTATTCAGTAGTACAACTGAATGCGGGACAAAACCATGCCAGGACCCAAGATGCAAAACCTGCGCAATGCTCTACACAGCGGACACAATACAAATACCACACAGGAATCGGGAATACAAAATCAGAGGAAGGTTCACCTGTTCCTCCAGCAATGTCGTGTACCTCATCATGTGCATGAAATGCCCAGGGGGCTGCTACTACATAGGTGAGACAGGGCAGGGGCTAAACAAGAGAATGAACCTGCATCACACGCCACCATCATCACACTCGGAACAGGACAGTCCATGTTGGCGAAATTTTCCTGACTGGCCATAAGATGAACGATCTGAGGTTTGCCTAATCCAAAGGTAATGCTTAAAACACCGAAAGAGAGAACGGGTCATGAATACAAATTTGCTAACGTGTTCGGGACAATTAGCAGTGGCAGTAATCGTAGATCGAAAATTTATGAGTCATTCGAACAAGTGAACTCTCTTCCCATGTGCGCCTATAGGCCATCTGTACATATGTGCTAGATGATGCACACCAGCTGTTTTCTCACACATACTTATACTCCTTGTTTTCCATCCCATTCCCATAGGGACCAAACTAGTAATCCAAACCACACACTTTTGTTTCGTTGGCTACTAACTCTCACATTTCGGCACACCACCCCACCCACACCATTTATATCCACTCCCACTCCACAACACCTTTTGTAAAGCAATGTATATACTGTGGGGTCTCCATTCATTTTTTTCACACTGATACACATACAAACACTCTTTCATCACTTGCTTTCAGAACCTTTTTGACACCTCCCGCCATAAACACATCCACACACCGGTGGAAGGACTAGCACAGATAACATTCCAATCGACACTGTTATCGTATAGCTTTTGCTTGCTTCATTCTTGTACATCGCCGGAAGAAGAGATCTTGTATTCGAAAGCTCGCACAAATAAAAAACATTTCGTTAGCCACAAGAACGGTATCAGCTATTTATTTTGTGATTATTGAAGCTCGGCTACCCGGTACTGATAACCTCTACATCCTATATACACATATATATATATATATATAATATATATATATGTGACCTGCACAAGCGTAAGCCTATAGGGAACCATGTAAAAATGGTTTTTTTGTAAGCAAAAAGTTGGCACTGTGTGCTCATTCTGCATGCATTTCCCAGAATCCCTTGCTGCAAGTGGAAGTGATGTGTGCTGGAACCTGATCATGGAGAAAGGCGGGGTGCAGACCTGCCTAAGACTGCAGATGAGCATACAGTTTGTATTTACCTTTGCATATTTCTTTGCTGTGGAGGGTTTTTTTTCACTTTTTTTAACCCTCACCATAAACGTAACTCGTATTATGGTTTGGCCCATCCTTTACTTCTTTGCATACCGCCGTTAATCAACCCCAACACTGATGAGACCCTTAAGGTCCAAAACAGCTTCTGTGGCGTTTTCTGGTATGCCCTTAACCCTGTGCTGTCTAAAAGCTGTACCATGCAGCAAAGCGTAGCCTAAATAGGCATGGGCCGTCCGCAGGGGGGGGCAAGGGGGGCGTCTTGCCCCCCCTTGATCCTGGGCCGCCAACACGGGGAACAGAGGGCCTTGCGTGACAGGATGTCGCGCTCTTCTGCAAAAAAAAAAAAACCTCCTTGTCTCCTGATTGGCTGGCGCGTGTTGGCACGCTGCCATGATTATTCTATTTTTGGCCCTCGCAAGCTCTATCTCGCGTGCGCAAACCTGGGGGCGCAAATTATTTTAGGGGGGGCGCAGCCTGTGCGGCGAACTGGGGGGCGAGAGCAAGCAGGGCAGAGCACTGCCAGCAGAAGATCCGTGCTGTGCTTCCCTGTGCTTGCAGAGGGGCGGGGCGTCCCTCTGCACACAGACACAAAGGCCCTCCTCTTCCTACAGCGTGGGAAACCGTCATGCCGTACAGGTGTGTGTGGGTGTGTGTGTGTGTTGTGTTGTGTGTGTGTGGTGTGTGTGTGTGTTGGTTATGTGTGGTGTGTGTGTGTGTGTGGTGTGTGTGTGTAATAGGAGGTGTTTGTGTGGTGTGTGTGTGTGGTGTGTGTGTGTATTATGATGTGTGTGTGTGTGTGTGTATATTGTGTGTATAGTTGTGTGTGTGCGTGTGTGGTTGTGTGTGTGTGTGTGTATATAATAGTGGTGTGTGTGTGTATATATGGACTCCGTTCTGTGTGTTGTTTGTTGCTGTCTCTCTCTCTCGCTCTCTCCTGTCTGTATCGTTCTGTGGTGTGTGTGTGAGGTGTGTGTGTGTCTCTCTCTCTGTCTCGTGCTGTGTTGTGTGGTGTGTGTGTGTGTCTCTCTCTCTGTCTCACTGCCTCGTTGTGTGTGGTGTTGTCTCTCTCGTCTCGCTGCTGTGTGTGTGGTTGTTGTTTGATGTGTGTCCTCTCTGTCTCGTGCTGTTTGTCGTGTGTGTGTGTTCCTCTCTCCTTCTCGTTCTTTTTGTGTGTGTGTGTGTGTGTGTGGTGTGTCTCTCTCTCTCTCTCTCTGTCTCGTGCTTGTGTGTGTTTTGTGATTGACTGTTGTGCTGTGCTTTTGTGTGGTGTGGTGGTTGGTGGGTTGTTTGTTGTTGTGCTTGCTTGTGTTTTGTTTTTCTGTTTGCTCTTCGTGTGTGGTTGTCGCTCTTCGGGTGTGGGGTGTGTTGTGTGTTTTGTGCTTGTGTGTGTGGTGGTGGTCTGTGTTGTGCTTGTGTGTGTGTGTGTGTGTCTGGGTGTTTGTGCTTGCCTGGCCACGCGTTAGCACAAAACCTGGAGGTGTCGCTCTCCCAAGCGTGGCGTCTTTGGGAACAAACAAAATTGACATTGAATCATGCTCAGCAGCAGTCAAAGCGCACAACCCCACACCCACACACAGCCACACACCCACAACACAGCCCACACAACACAGAATAGCCCTGATCCTACCCCCCACTGTGGTGCTTTGCACTTATGCAGGACCCCTTTGGCTCATTCTTGGAGAGTTGGTGTGTTCCCCACTCTCGGCGGCAGCTGTTGAAACTATTTGGTAATTACATTGTATATCGTTAATAAAGGGGGGGGTTCACTTTTATTTTGATTACGTCAGGCAGGGGGGCCCTAGAATTAAATTGATAAAGGGGGCTCGTCAAAAAAGTTGCCTCACCCTGCGTAGTCTAATCTGACCTGCAAGCGAGGCCCCCCTTTCCTGCATGGAGCAGTCAGGTGATACTGGCTCCATGCCCTCTCCTCGCTTCCCCCTTGTCCTCCTGCCTCTGATTTCCCCCCCCCCTGCTCCGTCCCCCCCGTTTCCAAAATCTATCTTCCCCTCTGCTCTGGTCCCCCCCTGTTCTGATTCCCTCCCCCCCCCCCCCGCTCTGGTCCCCCCCCTTCCCTTTCCGATTCCCCCCCTGCTCCGGTCCCCCTTCCGTTCCGCATTCCCCCCATGCTCCGTTCCCCCCCCCCCTGCTCCGATTTCCCCCCCCCCCTGCTCCGATTCCCCTTGTTGCGAGTGTCTGAGTTGGTGTCTGAGTGTTTGTCTGTGTGTGTGTGGAGAGATCAGGGGGGGAGGGAATGAATGTGAGGAGGACGGATTCAGGAGTGTGTTTGAGTCAGAGGGGATCCTTGATGGAGGGGGGAGAGTTAATAGACAGGGTGTAATAGAGTAGTAGAGACGGGGGTGAGGGGAAGAGAGTGGCATGAAGAAGAGAGGGGGTAAGAAATAGGTGGGGCTACACCTTGGGACTTCTGCATTAGAGTGGCACCAGACAATGGGTGTGTGGTGTGTGTGGTTTGGTGTGGTGGTGTGTGTCCTGCGTGAGAGAGAGAGAGTCCCTGATGTGAGAGAGAGAGTCCTGAGTGAGAGAGAGTCTGAGGTGAGAGAGAGTCTGAGTGAGAGAGAGCATAGAGTCTGAGTGAGAGAGAGAGGTCTGAGTGAGAGAGAGTCTGAGTTCGAGCAGAGAGAGATAGTCCCGAGTGAGAGAAGAGAGTCGAGTGAGCGAGAGAGAGTCTGAGTGAGAGAGAGAGGTCTAGTGAGAGAGAGTCCCTGAGTTAGCGAGAGTCTAGTGAAGAGAGAGAGTCTAGTGAGAGAGAGAGAGAGATTCTGAGTGAGAGGAGTCGGAGTGACGAGAGAGAGAGCGAGATCTGAGTGAGATAGAGAGAGAGAGAAGTCCTGAGTGATAGAGAGAGAGTCGATTGAGAGAGAGAGAGTCTGAGTGAGAGAGAGTCTGAGTGAGAGCGAGAGTCTGAGTTGACGAGAGAGAGTCTGAGTGAGAGAGAGTCCTGAGTGAGAGATAGATCTGAGTGAAGAGGAGAGTCTGAGTGTGAAAGAGAGAGAGTCTGAGTGAGAGAGATTCTGAGTGAGAGAGCGAGATGTCTGAGTGATAAGGAGAGAGAGCATCTGAGTGAGAGAGAGAGAGTCTATGAGAGAGGGAGAGTCTAGTGAGAGAGAGAGAGAGTCTGATTATAGCGAGAGAGTCTGATTGAGAGATAGAGAGTCTGCGTGAGAGGAGAGAGAGTCTGAGTGGAAGAGAGAGAGAGTTGAGTGAGAGAGATATATAATTCTTGAGTGAGAGAGAGAGAAGTCTGAGTAGAGAGAGAGAGTCCTGATTGAGAGAGATAGAGTCTGAAGTGAGAGAGCGATAGTCTGAGTGAGATAGAATAGTCTGAGTGAGAGAGCGTCTGAGTGAGAGAGAGTCTGGAGTAAGATAGGTCTGTGAGAGATAGAGGCTGAGTGAGAGAGAGAGTCTAGTGATAGAGAGAGAGAGTCTGAGTTAGGAGATAGAGTCTGAGGCGAGAGAGAGATCTGATTAGAGAGTGAGAGAGAGTCTGAGTGAGAGAGAGAGAGAGTCTGAGTGAGAGAGAGAGAGAGTCTGAGTGGAGGAGAGAGAGGAGAGTCTGAGTGAAGAGAGCAGAGAGAGTCTGAGGTGAAGAGAGAGAGAGAGAGTCTGAGAGTGAGAGAGAGAAGAGTCTGAGTGAGAGAGAGAGTCTGAGTTGGAGAGAGAGAGTCTGAGTGAGAGTATAGAGATGCGTTCTGAGTTAGAGAGAGAGAGATCTGAGTGATAGAGAGTCTGAGTGAGAGAGAGTCTGAGTGAGAGAGAGTCGAGTGAGAGTGAGAAGTCTGATTGAGAGTGAGAGAGTCTGGTGAGAGGAGAGAGAGTCTGAGTGCGAGCGAAGAGAGTCTGAGTGAGTGAGAGAGAGTCTGAGTGAGTGAGAAGATAGAGTCTGAGTGATGATAGAAGTCTTAGTGAGTAGAGAGCGTCTGAGTGAGTGAGAGAGCGTCTGATGAGTGAGAGAGGTCTGAGTGAGAGAGAGAGAGTCTGAGTAGATAGAGTCTGAGTGAGAGAGAGAGTCTTTGAGATAGAGAGTCCTGAGTGAGAGAGAGTTCTGAGTGAGAGAGAGTCTGAGTGAGAGAGAGAAGAGAGTTCTGAGTAGTGAGAGAGAGAGCGAGAGAGTCTGAGTGAGGAGAGGAAGTCTGAGTGAGAAGAGAGAGAGGCTGAGTGAGAGGAGAGATAGTCTGAATTGAGAGAGAGAGCGTCTGAGTGAGAGAGAGAGTCCTGAGTGAAGAGAAGAGAGTCTGAAGTGAGAGCGAGCCGAGTCTGAGTGGAGCGAGAGAGAGTCGAGTGAGAGCGAGAGAGTCTGAGGAGGCGAGAGAGGTCTGAAGTGAGAGAAGAGAGTCTGAGTGAGAGAGAGAAGTCTGGTGATAGAGAAGGAGTCTGAGTGAGAAGAGTCGTGGTTGAGAGAGAGGTTGGTTAGAAAGCAGAGAGTCCCGTGTGGTGAGCGAAGAGAGAGTTGGTGAGAGACAGAGAGAGTGGGGTGAGACGAGAGTTGGTGAATGAGAGAGAGAGTTGAGTGGTGAGAGAGAGAGAGGAGATTCTGATGAGAGAGAGAGAGTCCCCTGGTAGAGATAGAGAGTCTGGAGTGAGAGAGAGAGAGAGTCTGAGTGAGAGAGAGAGAGTCCTGAGTGAGAGAGAGAGAGTCTGAGTGAGAGAGAGAGACGTCTGGAGTGGAGAGAGAGCGAGAGTCTGAGTGATAGAGAGAGAGAGAAGGTCTGAAGTGATAGAGATCGAGATTCTGAGTGAGAGAGAGAGAGAGAGAGTAGTCTGAGTGAGAGAGAGAGAGTCTGAGTGAGAAGAGAGAGTCTGAGTGTGAGAGAGATAGCGTCTGAGTGGAGAGAGTCTGATGAGAAGAGTCTTAGTGAGGAGAGAGTCTGAGTGAGAGAGAGTCCAGAGTGGAGAGAAGAGAAGTCTGAGTAGAGAGAGAGTCCCTAGTGATAGAGAGAGAGAGTCTGAGTGAGAGAGAGAAGGTCTTAGATTGAGAGAGAGAGAGGTCCTGACTTAAGTTGAGAAGCGGAAGAGAGAGAGAGTCTGAGTGAGAGAGAGAGAGATCTAGTGAGCGAGAAGAGAGAGAGAGTCTGAGTGAGAGAGGAGGAGAGAGAGGTCTGAGTGATAGAGAGAGAGTCTGAGTGAGAGAGAGAGCTGAGAGTTGAGAGAAGAGAGTCTGATTGAGAGAGAGAGAGCGTCCTGAGTGAGAGAGAGAGAGAGTCCGAAGTGAGATAAGTCCTGAGTGAAGAGAGTCCTGAAGTTGAGATAGAGTGAGTGAGAGTGAGAGTCTGAGTGAGTAGTGAGAGAGTCTTAGTGAGAGAGAGAGATTCCTGAGATTGAAGAGGAGAGAGAGTCTGAGTGAGTGAGAGATCAAGAGTCTGAGTGAGTGAGAGAGAGTCTGAGTGATTGATATAGAGTCCTGAGGGCTGAGAGTGCGTGATAAGCGTCTGAGTGATTGAGAGGCGTCGGTGGAGGAAAAACAAAAAAAAAGGGATTGAGAGAGAGTCACTTCCTGAGTTTGTTGAGAGAGCGAGAGTCTGAGTCTGAGAGTGAGAGAGAGTCGAGGTGAAGAGAGTCCTGTTTTACCTTAGTGTGAATAGATAGAGTCTGAGTGAGAGAGAGAGTCCTCTCTGAGTGAGAGGAGGATCTGAGTGAGAGAGAGGCTCCCTGAGTGAGAGAGAGATCCTTGGAGTCTGGAGTGAGAGAGAGTCTGCCCCTTGAGTGAGAGAGGAGTCCTGAGTGACGAAGAGAGAGATTGCCTGAGTGAGTGAGAGAGATGAGAGAAGAGTACTGAGTTGATAAGAGAGAATAGTCTGGAGGAAGTGAGAGAGAGAGAGTCTGGTCCTGTCTGGATCCTGAGTGAGAAGAGAGAAAGAGAGGTCCTGAGGAGTGAAGAGAGAGAGAAGGTCTTGTGTCCTGGAGTGGGGATAGTCTCTGGTGCTGAGTGAGAAGAGAGAGAGTCTGGAGAGTCCCCTGAGAGAAGGTGAGAGAGAGAGAGTCTGAGAGTGAGAAGCCGAAAAGAAGAAGGGGCACCAAGGGGCCAAGCCAAGTACAACCCCCCGCCGCGCCCGTGCTGCACAGGTCACCTGTCACCCCACAAGACACTCCCTTTTCCCCCCCCCTGATCCCGTTGCCCCCCCCATCAGATACCCGTTCCCCCGTCCCCCTCCCTGTCCCCCCCCCCCCCAAGACGAGCCTATGGCTCTCTATCGTCCACGTGCCCACCATCAGCTCCCCTGGGCCCAACCGACGCGCCGTCACCCCTCGCCACGCTCCGGTGACAACACCGACAACGCCCCGGGCCAATACGAACCGGGCCAACCTAAAAAGCAACGATCACGGGACAAAACGAAGAGCAAAGTGAAACAAGAAAATAAAGGGGAAAAGAAGAGAAAGGGCCACTCCAAAAAAATGCCACAAATAACAAACCTTACACCCTCTCAAACACATTACCACCCTCCAACTCCAACCTTCCCCCGTCAACCCAACCCCACCTCCACCCAGTGTGTGGCCCCCTCCCACACACTCCTCACACTCTTATCCCACCCCCTTCGCCTTCCTGCCCACCCCTTCCCGCTCCTCCCACACCCGACCTGCCCTTCACACGCCCTTATCCGGCCGCATCTGCCTTCACCCACCGCCCCACAAGCCGCTGCAGCCACTCAACAGACACCTGCACACACCGAAATCTACTGCCGCCATCAACTGTGCCTTCCCGCCCTAAACGTTACCGACATCACTACCACCGCCTCAAACCACTACAGACAGAACCCACTCACAGACAGCATTTCCAACACATGTGCCCAACCCGCGCCCTCACACCTAGCAGGACACACGCCTCCCATTTTTACATACTGTGTGTCCACCAAAATATACATTGTACTATGGTGTGTTACATAAAACCATTTTTAAATAACATCATATTTACATTGTATTCATTCTTCTTGTCAATATAGTATCCAACCTTTACAACAACTAGTCAACATTGTTCCTACGCTTTTAAAACTATACCTATTAGCATTTACATCCCGGGCAACGCCGGGTCTCTCAGCAGTATATATAGATATATGTATCAGTGTCGACAGTGGTCGCCCGCTCGCCAAGCGATAGGATATTGTCGGCTGGCGAACATGCAAGCAGCCACGCTGTTTTTAATGTAAGTCCCATGTTCGCGGTTAAAAACAACCAAAAAAAAAACAAAAAACCCTTCCTGATTAGAGATACGTGCTGGCATGCTGCCAGGATTTTTTTGTGACGTGGGCCCCTCCTTTGGATCGTGCTTGCCAAGGAGCAAAGAAGGGTAAGTAAGGATCATGCCTCCCTTCCAGCCCTGCCTCCTTTTTCCCCCATCCTGCTCAACCTCATCCTCTCCTGCCTCTTCATCCCGCCTCCATTCCCCAAGCTGCCTCATACCTCCTCCCATTTCCATACCTGCCTTCATACCTCCATTCCCATCTCTGGCCTACATGTACCATCCTGCTGATACTTCCCTCTATTCCCATCCGCCTCATACCTCCATCCCATTACCCTGCCTCCATTCCCACCTGCTGATACCTCCTCCATTCCTCACCTGCCTCCATTCCCATCCCTGCCTCCCGTTCCCATGCTGCCTCCACTGCCTCCATTCCCATCCTCCTCCATTTCCTCCCTGACTCCAGTCCCATGCCTGCCTCCATGCTCTCCAGTCCACCATGCCTGCCTCCCTGCCTCCAGTCCATGACTGTCCTCCCTGTCTCATTTCATGCCTGCCTCCTGCCTCATCAACATTGCGCCTCGATCAATTCCGTCCATGCTCCCTTGCCAATGAGGGATCCCCCCCCGCTGCTGTGAGTGCAACCGCTACTAGACCCCTACGTGCGAGGCGCTGTGCGGTCAGCCCCAGCGCCAGGGAACCCCCCTACGCGAGGGAGGGCCCAGCTGCGTTATGTAGCACGATGCCTGAGGACCCCAACTGAGACCGAGGGGCAGCCCACACCTGCACCTCGTCCGAGAGGGCCCGCTGCGTGCGGCCAGCCCCCCGCCTACCATGGGAGACGACCCCCACTACTGTGCGGAGGTGCCGCTGCCTGGCCGGGGGGGAGGGTGGGCTAGCCCCCCACTACCGTGTGGCCAGCCCCCATAACTCATTTTGTGTGAGCTTAGTGTGTGGTGGCGGTGTGGGACTGAGAGTGAAGTGCGTGGACTGAGTGAATGTGCGAGCGTGTTGAAGTGAGCTGAGTGTCCTGGCGTGACTGGAAGGATGTGCGTGTGTGTGGAGTGGGACGAGTAAAGGTCGGTGGTGACTGAGTGTGTAGTGCGTGGGACTGAGACTGCCTGTGTGTTGTGATGAGGTGACGTGTCGTGACTGGGAGTGACTGTGTGTGACCTGAGTGACCTGCTTGCGTGTTGTGGGGAGTTGATACTGTGCAATGGTGGACTGCAGGTGGACTGAGGAATGTGAATAATGGGACTGGTGTGGTTGAAAGCGTCGACCATGTGCTGATGAGGGACTGTGCTGTGTGCTGAGACGTGCGTGACTATGGACTGGCGTGTGTGCTGAGTGATAGTGCGTGTGATGATGGTGGACGTACTTCGTGACTGATATGTGTGGACTAAGGTGGACAGTGCGTGGACTGCAGTGACTGTGACGCTGTGTGACTGAGCTGTGTGTGAGGGACTGTGCATGAGCATGAGTGACTGTCTGTATGACATGAGTGTGGTGAGGGACTGAAGTAGGACAGTGCGTTGAATGAGATTGCCTGGACGTGTGTGACTGTTGTGTGTGTGTGTGTCAGTAAGTGACTGTGTGAGAGGTGTGTGTGGTGTACCAGTCACATGCCCACCCAAGTCCATCTTCACAGTCAACTGCTCAAGTAAGTCGCCGTTCACCCAGTCCACACAATCATGAACCCTCTCGCCTCTCTACTCTGGCTCTCTCGCCCCACTCGTATCTCTCTGTCTATCTCTGTCTCTCACTCTCTCAGTCTTTTGTCCTCTGACTCCTATTCTCTCTCACCCTACTGGTCTTCACCCTCTCTCGTTTCGTCTATTTCCATCACAAATTCCTATATCTTCCATCTCACCCTCTCTTTCTCTCTCACCTCATCGGTCATCTCTCTCTCTCTCTCTCTGTCTCTATTCGTTCTTCGTTCTATCTCTCTGCTATCTGTCCTGTCTCTCTCTGTCTCGTGCTCTCTGTTCCTCTCCTCTCTCTCGTGTCTCTCATCTCTGTGTCATACTCCTTTCTGTTCTCTATGATCATATCGTCTCGATGTTGTCTCTTCTGATATATAGTCTGATAGTGTCTCTATCTATCCTTTCCTCTCTATCTATATTCACCATTTCGGTTCGCTTCTCAGACTCTTCTGTTATCTAACCGTTCTGTATCTCTTGGTATCTAGCTGTACTCTCTGTATATATAGGTCTCTATATGTCGTATATAACCCTCGCTCTTCATATATATATATATTTTGTACACTTGCTATGTCTATTAACAGGTTATGAGGTTCGATCTCAATCGTTCTCGGCGCTATACAATACTCAAATTTATATCTCTCTCTCTCTCTCTCTCTCTCTCTCTCTCTCTCACCCTCTCTCTGTCTCTCTCTCTCTCACCTTTTCTCTGTCTCTTTCACCCACACTCTCTCTCTCACCCACACTCTCTCTCTCTCACCCACACTCTCTGTCTCACCCACACTCTCTCTGTCTCTCACCCACACTCTCTCTGTCTCTCACCCACACGCTCTCTGTCTCTCACCCACACTCTCTCTGTCTCTCACCCACACTCTCTCTGTATCTCACCCACACTATCTCTGTCTCGAACCCACACTCTCTCTGTCTCTCACCCACACTCTCTCTGTCTCTCACCCACACTCTCTCTGTCTCGAACCCACATTTTCTCTGTCTCACACCCACTCTCTCTCTGTCTCTCACCCACTCTCTCTCTCTGTCTCTCACCCACTCTCTCTCTCTGTCTCTCACCCACTCACACACACACACATACACACATGTAACAAGGACTAATTGTAGTAGAATGTACATGTAATACAATAAATAAACGTATGTCAAAAACGAATGTTCTTACTCGGAATTTATTTTATTTATGTAATTTTTTTAAAGCGGGGCTAGGGGCGGGGTTGGGGGCGGGACTAGGGATGGGGTTGGGACTACGGCGGAGTTGGGGCGGGACTAGGTGGCGAGTAGATTTTTTGGTTCGGCGAGTAGATTTTTGGGTGATTTGTCAAGCACTATATATATACTAAAACAGGTCTTCCCTGAAGCACCCTTATTATCATACAGACAACCCCATAATCTCAAGAATATTATGGTGAGGAGTAAAGTATTCAGCAGTACAACTGAATGCGGGACAAAACCATGCCAGGACCCAAGATGCAAAACCTGTGCAATGCTCTACACAGCGGACACAATACAAATACCAAACAGGAATCGGGAATACAAAATCAGAGGAAGGTTCACCTGTTCCTCCAGCAATGTTGTGTACCTCATCATGTGCATGAAATGCCCAGGGGGCTGCTACTACATAGGTGAGACAGGGCAGGGGCTAAACAAGAGAATGAACCTGCATCTCCACAGCATCACACGCGGAACATGAGACAGTCCTGTTGGCAAACATTTCTCTGACTCTGGCCATAAGATGAACGATCTGAGGGTTGCCATACTCAAAGGTAATCTTAAAACACCGAAAGAGAGACGGTTGCATGAATACAAATTTA
>WSYH01015356.1:0-14378 GCA_036426205.1 Ascaphus truei | reverse complement strand
TAGCCTAGAACTTGTGGACATACCTTTGGGGGGGGAGGAGAGACGGACTGGGGAAAGACAGCGCAGTTGCGCTACGGAGGGCATTTCTCGGGGTGGGGGAGAATTAGGTAAGGCCGCGGTAGGCCGGTGGTTGCCTCCTGCGACCAACAAAACAGAGGACAAGGCCCTGGGATCATCACGGTGGTCCGTACCACGGTCGGCACGGGCATCGGGGGTATTTTCGTGGGGGGATGCGGAAGAGAGTGACTCAGAGGATTCGCACAGGTTCAAAGAACACCGTTGGTGGGCCCCACTCTTTGAAGGTTATGTAGCCTGGATGGACCGTACGCGGTTTCTCATCCGTAGGGAGGAGGTAGTAGATTTTTGGTGGGCCGAAGGAGAATTCACCCCTGAGCAAAGAGATAGGGAATTGCAGGACCGGTGGATTAAGATTGAGCACAGGGAGATAGAGCCCATGGGCCCTGATACACTGTCAGACCCTGTGGATCCTGACGAACCCCTGACATGGGTGCTACCTGGGAGGGCAGGTAGGGCTGATCTGACTAGGATCAGTAGAGCGGAACGGGCAATAATGGCTCGATATAAGTCTTCCCACGGGTTGGAGTACCCTTATGTCCCTGAACCCCTCATGGAGGAGATAGAAGAAAACAGAGAAAGGTGGCTTAGGGAAACCATCGAGATGTACCTGGTCAGTAAGGGGAGTGAAGTTACCGGAAGGAGGGCAGAGGACAGAATAGATCACCTGATGCGAGTGTGGAGTATAGGGAGGAATATACATAAACACAGGGTGACCTATAGGCCCGAGAGGGGACTGCCTAGGCATTATCATGTCACGGTCCTGGACATGGGTGGTAGAGAGGTTAGAAAACCTGACCCGAGTCACTATTATTAGGGGGTACTAAGGCATTATGCGGGCTCGTGGCTGCTGGTCGGGGCGGGCTTGGCGAGATGTCACTGTGGTCATTTTTCTGTTATATTGTACAATCTGTGTGATGTTAACAATTATGTTTTGTGTTACAGTGCTTCCTGGAGGAAGGTATGCAAATTTAGGTCCCAGCGAGTACGATGGGATTCACCAGGGGGAGAATGTAGCGGTCATGTAAAATGGCTACAGTCATCTCTCCTGCTGACAGCACCAGACACTACCACACTGTAATGGGGACTGGTTAGACCACAGGGGTCAATATGAGATTGGGTGGGTCAGGCCGGTTCACAAAAAACGTTACACCGGTATACACATACACACCCAGAGAGGTAATACCGGTATATACACATACACGCCCGGAGAGGTAATACCGGTATACACATACATGTCCAGTATTACCTCTCACTTATTACTGGACAGAGTGTCCAAATACAGGACAGTCCGGCTCAATCCTGGACACCTGGTGACCCTAAGTGGGAAATGGTGGCATTAAAAAAACAAAAAAACAAGCAACGTGGTGGATCACAAAGCAACAAATCATTATTCAGCCGCCCTAATTAATACAATGAATGGGTTGTTTCCCCCCCTCTCCCCGGGAACATTGCATTTAACCATATCAGCTACTTATGTGCAGGGCCACCGTTAAGGGGGGTGGGGGGGGGGGGTAAGTGCCAATGAACTGCCCCAGGCCCGTTGTGGGGAAGGGCGGCTGGACCCTTAAATTATACCCAACGGGAACTTCCGGACTCTGCCAGGCCCCTTTCCCTGCCGGGTCTGCCAAGGGCAACAGGTGGGCTCACTACAGGGTCTCCGAACCCACCCCTAGGTGTAGACTTCTGTTTTGGGCCCTTTGTATGCTGGTGGGGGGGCTGCTTGTGTTTATCTGACTGCGGACGGCTTCCTAATTATGTTGCATACAATGGATAATACAGAAAGTACCCTGTGCCTTTGACTGCTGACAAACAGTCTTATCACCAAACCACATTAGATAAAACCATCTTATTTACCACGGACACGTTAACAGTTTAGCAGCACAATGTATACATTGATTTTTTTTATTAAAGGTGTCAATTAGCTTGGGTTAAGCTATTAAACATGTCACTGTCCTTAATTTCAGTTTAATTCTAGGAGGGACTGACCCTTTAATAGTGGCCCTGCTGACGATCTGCTTATTCCCACTGGCCCAAGAGACAAAGGTCAAGAGACAGAGAGAAGAAACGCGCACGGCAGACAATGCATGTTTCCAGCCTCGCCCGAGCTCTCGGGATCTCATCCTTTTATTAACAGCAACTGAGCTGCACTTAAGGAAGCAGCAACCCCCCCCCCTCTCCCGCCAGTTTCTATTGAACATTGATACTTGCTATGATATAAAACGACAAGGTGCCAATAAAGGGGCCCAAACCGATAATAGAGCGAAAAGCTTTGATCCAATAGTACCGCAAATATTAAGCCAAATGTACTTTTCATTCCACAATTCATTTACATTAGTTAGTTTAAATCCAATTGCTTAAGCTAAGTGCAGCTAACCTTATTCCAATTGTCAATATGTACATTTCCGCAGCAACCAAGTTCAACACATACACATGATAGGAAGAACAGAAGTGATTCGAATCATGTAAGTATAGTATGTCCAAAATGACTTACAAATACCTCAGATCTCATGCAATCCAATTTAAAAGACAGCCAATGCCCTATCTTTTACTCACATATGTCTTATGTCATTCAAGCTCTGCCAAAAAAGCGTTTGTGCACTAATGTGCGTTCATCATAAAATTAAACAATACTTCTTATGTATAATTATTCATTCATACTACGTCATATAGCTAATGAGTATTTATTTTGTCTAAAGTCTTATGTATTACAAGGGTTATATACTGATGCAAATGTCGATGCCTATAACCCCGTCTCGATTTAGGGGTCTACACTCAAAGGAAGGAGTACTCATTTGATAGTAACTTCATAGTATCAAAAAAATTTCCATCATACCCTAATTATCAATAATAGGTCCTATCTTATTGGGTGGCAAAACTTTAAGAGAGCATAGAGATATAAGCCTGTGTATATATGATTGCGATATTATAAACATAAGTTTCGGAAACGTTTCTAATGGTCTAATCAAGATGCATGAATTAGCCTTGTTAATAGACAAAGGATACTCGTCTGCTTTGCGGTTGGATTAAGGAGTGGTGTGTGTGATGGTGGTTTTAAGTTATTTTTGGGGTGATTTGTTTGTTGGGTTCTGCCGATCTCGTCGCCATGCTTTAACCATGGCTTGTATCACAGAACCCATTCTGCTACACTTCTCGTCGACCTACCTTCCCCTATACCAATCGCTCTCCCCTCTGCCGGGCCCTGCCCGTCTTCCCCTTCCCATGCCCCGTTGCTCCGCTATCGCTCACCGTTGCTCTCTTCTCTTAAGAACAAGTTCCGCGTTGTCAGCGATCATATTTGCTGTGCATCACGACTCCGGACCTTATGGGACTGAGTCGCGTGGCGCCGTCTTCGTATCTACTCGCTTCACGGCGACTGTGAAAGATACACTACACACACACTCTTCTAGACAG
The DNA here is from genome assembly GCA_036426205.1 of Ascaphus truei. Taxonomy (NCBI): domain Eukaryota; kingdom Metazoa; phylum Chordata; class Amphibia; order Anura; family Ascaphidae; genus Ascaphus; species Ascaphus truei. Next base: position 10,889 of record WSYH01015356.1, on the reverse strand, counting down.
ACCGTGATTCCTACATCCCGAAGTTCTGTGGACCTGTATTCTGTCCTCATTTCGATTAGACCGTACTATGACACTTCTGTGGATTATTATAGTTAATTTCCTTTTCTACCTGTTCCCTATCGATGGGGTCGTACCTTCCTTTCTGCAAGTATAGAACCCCCTCTCCCCTGGTTCAACGTTTTGCAAGTCCCTCACCGTGAATAGCCCTATTCATGCTACCCCTTCGGCTGTCTCCTTCATTATTTTCAAACCTTGCGTGCCGTGTTCCTTTCGTCTAGGAATCTGCTGCACGGCTTGATTGATCCCTGGCAGAGCTAGAGTATTTTATGCCTGTTCCCAGTTCAGTTACTATTTTCCATCATATGCTGGTTCATACTTAGGCTCCCTGCACGCCGTTGTGTTTGTCTTACGAAGCGTGCCGTTCGGGGCCAGCTATTACGTCCTTCTGTACCTTATACCTTAAAAATATGCAGAAGGAGATAAGCTCGTAGCATTCGACTATTGACCGTACATTGTAGTGACCGGGTATTCCCGGGCCGAACCAGACTATTTCCTATGGACCGCACGCAAGTGAGACAGGTCATCACCTCATAGATGACTCCACAAACAAGCGAAAATTTCGGGTTTGTTTTGTTCGTGAGAAATATCTTTAGATAGTATTGGGGACGAAGTGATGCGAAGCAGTAAGGGCCGGCAAATATTGTGGTCCGATTGGGACACTATTATTGGAAGTCCACTCAATAAAGGTAGCTAAGGATGGTTTTCATTTTGGTACTTATTTGTAGAGGGCGCCGCCGTTTCTTGTGAAAGTGCCACCTAGATATTCATACATTTTGGGTAAACGTCCTTGTTGCTACACGCTGTATGCAATAGGAGCTCCGGAGCTTGAGATGCTTGCTTATCGGCCTTAGGGCCACGAAACTGCACCATGGCAATAGTGCGCTCTTTCGTAAAACACTAGACACGGGATAAGAAATGATAATATTTTGTTAAACAAATGGCAGAAAGGGAGAAGTAAAGCAGAGAAACTCGTTTGAGAGGACTTTGGTGTTCCTAGCGGCTAAGGTAATATACGTCCCCAAATTAATTTGTATGTGCTAGAGGTAATTTCTCGTATTTGAGAGATGGGAGGCGCTCCAGACGATCAGGTTTGTTATTTGAGATTGAAATAACCTGGGAAGAAAAGTTTATTCAGATCGAATTTCAGTGCCATGGATACGCGAACGGAGGTTCGTAAAAACTACCTCAGTTTACCGCGCGGCTGGTTTAAACCAGCGATCTTTGTGTTCGCCAACGCCAGTGCTTGATGAGCACGTTTCTAAACTATTACAATTATCCGGAACTTGTAACAACTCGAAGTGCTCCTTAAGTTCTAACAAACGACAATCCAGAGTTAAGACGAGAGAAGTTGCGATACAGTGTATCTTAGGGTGAAAGGCTGTCAGCATAGGCACTAGTTGTATAGTGTGGCACTTTGGTCGACGCTGAGAGGTCTCTTGGGTTGGCCGATCGCCCTCACTTGCCCAGGCGGACAATGGTCGTAGTCTTATTCCTCACGATAATCTGGTAGATATCTGAATGTTCTTGAACCACAGCAGCAGGGACTGCGGATTGTTGCTCCGCTGTGTGCTGAAGCAAGAAATACCTGAACTACCCTGTTGGGGGAGGCTGTGAGGACTGAGGAGTTGACACCCCCATGTCTAGTGATAGGATAAAAACGCCACAGATGGTCTGGCCATAGCATCTTCCAGTTGGAGAATATTAAAATGACAAGGTTAGTCAAGCATAAGTAAATCAACAAATTGTTAGGTTGGGGGTTTTTTTGGGATTTGCCCTCTACCAGTAGTACCGACGCGTAACCGCCGACCACGGTCCCTCAAAGTCTTTATTAACAATTATATTGAGAATCTTGTTTCTTTAAATTAATTAATGTATAATATTTAGGAAAAAATCATGTGTTTCTGTTTTTCCGTGAACACTGGATTTTCAGCGGTTTTGCGTTTGATGTCTACCATATTGTATGTTGTGAATAAGGGTGTCCAGGGGCGGCTTCATCCAACAAATAGTGGGGTAGCACGATTGGCTGAAAAGGTGCGACCGCTGAGTACCACAGACACCACAGCACACATCCCTCTCCACGTTCTATGTCTTTTCATCCGCGTCCTGTCCCACCAAGGCTCCTGACCCCTCCTTATTGTCTGCATTACCACCGCACCATCAGGATGGAGACTCAGCCTGCCGTCTCTCCGTAGCAGCAGCCCTGTGCTCTCTCTCCTCCGGTTGAAATCCCGCTGTCCCTCCCAGCCCGATTCCGTGCATTCTATGTCCAGAAGGTAATACCAGTTATAACACATACTCGCCCAGAGAAGTTATAACCGGTACTAAACTTAAACTCTCCAGAAAGAGGTAATACCAACTATAACCATACACGCCCAAAGTGCGTATGAATAACCGGTTTGATCACGATACACTGTCCAGAGAGTTAATACCGGTATACACATACACTACAAAAGTGAATACCAAAGTGTCTATACACATACACGCCCAGGAGAGGTAATCTGTATACACATCACAGTGCGTCCCCAGATAGGTAATACCGTGTATAAGATCAATACCGCCCAGACAGGTAATAACCGGTCATACCCCTCCCTTTGCCAAGAGGTAGTTTTTTATCCACCGGGTATAACGCGCCCATACACGACCAGAGAGATAGATATCTCGTGGGTAGTACTTCACATACACGCCCATATAGGTTAGATATCATCGGATATAACACATAACCCTCCCAGAAGATGTAATATACCGGTATAACAATTACAACGCCCGAGAGGTCAACTACCGTATATAGACACATAAACACGCTCCAGAGAGGTAATCGCCCGGTATACCATCCAACAGCCACCAGTAGAGTGTAAGTAGCCGTATAGCTCCACATTACACGGGGCCCATAGGGTAGGACCGGTATCTTAGCACATCACGTCCAGAGAGGTAGATACGCGGTATATTGAAGCCCATAGCACCCCGGAGATTAATAACCTGTAGTGATTTCTAGTGTTACCCATATATCCCACCGCCCCGAGAGGTAAATACCGGTATACACATAACACTCCAGAGAGGTAAATACCAGGTATATCACATACATCGCCCATTAGATGTAATTACCGGGTATACGACTACAGGTCTTCCCCGAGGGGTATTAGTCCGAGGTATACACCTCACTGCCCACGAGAGGTAATAACGGTATAACACATAAACGCGCCACGATATGTAATACCGGTATAAATCACGTATCACTGTCCGGGAGACACTATAAGTACCATGGTATATGATACACTATCATCACGGCCAGTAGAGGTAATACCGGTAATTAGACACATACACGAGGCCCAAAAGGGTTAATCGGTAAGCCACATACCCCCTCAGAGGGTTCTAGACCGTATGCACCCATACACGCAGTCAGATGAATGATCCCGTTGTATAATCACATACACTTCCCGAGGACTGTGAGGATAATACCCGGTATAGTGCTGTCACTAACGACTAGATAATCCGTTATAAAAAACACATAATCAGGGCCCACACGCGCCAGAAGAGGTGTAATACCGGTATACCAGACACGCCCCGGAGAGGTTATACCTTTGATAAAAGGACACCATACAACGTCCATGAGTAATAGCCGGTTATATCCCATCATCACCCCAGAGATGTAGATCACCGGTATTACACATCATTCTACGCCACAAGTAGGTAAGTACCAGAGGTATACCAACACGCCCAGAAATGAGTAAAGATACCGTGATAATCCATAGCACGGCCCAGAGAGGTAATTATATCTCCGTTATCATCAACTCACAAGCGCCCAGAGAGTCTAATACCGGTATACCAACATCCCATCCCAGAGAGGTAATAACCAGTTATATATGACCACCATACACGCCATCAAGAGGTATGTACCGTTGCTCACGTGCTCATTCGAAAATTGGCTACATGTCTCGTTCTCCTGCTGACCGGTAAAGCGGCCTGGTAAAGGCATGTTGGTGGGCATTCTCATGAAGCTTATTTAGGGAGGTTGCCCCTCAAAAACCGTTCGCATTTATGGTTTACCGGCGGGCTGTTGAGGTGCCCTATGTATTGATTGGACTGTGGTCCACTATTGGCGAGCTCTGGACGTTCCCTGGTTAGTGTGTGTCAGAGGTGTGTACAGCTTCAGCAGTGTAACATAAGCAGCCCGCACTGGTGGGTCTAAGAAGTTAGTTCTGCCAGAGATTCTGGAAGTAGTTTGTTTTAGCGGCGCTGAATAATAAGACTGACTTTTTGTCACAGGGTACCTGGCACCGATGTAAAGCATCCCGCTGGGATAGTGAATCCCTATTTAAAGTTAGACTAAACACCATTGTAAACAGGGAAGTGGTGGGCTGGCCCTCTTTGTGACATACTGTAGGGCTAACTACAAATCCCGCCTTTGGGTGGAGGGCAGCATTGCCCACGTCCGCGATATAAGTAGCTCTTAATTACCACCCCTTCTCTCGTGTACATGTGTGGAGTGGATTGTACAGAGAGGAGCACCACAGAAGTAGTTTCCTCGCAGGACCATCCCCCAGTGACCGAGGGACCCTGATTGAGGTGGAGGGCGCTGCAACTGGACTAAGTTATGTATCTATCACACTACCTCAGCTGGCCCTTGTCTGGCGGGGTCCTCTCCCTCATAACACCATACATGCGGGAGACTCAGGAGTCCTGTTGCCAACAGGTGCACCACCCAGACACTACCGACACTGTAATAGGGGCCTGTTAGACCATTCTTAGGCCTAATATTAGATTGGGTGGAGTGAGGCCTAGTCAGAAATACAACCGTATAAACATTGGAGGCGTGCTTCGAGTATCATGATCTGTCAACAAGACAGGCTCTAGCTAGGCACACTGGTAAACAGGGAGATGTGTCTTCTGCCATACTCTTGTGTCATGCGTAAGTGACGGACCTAGGGGGTGTCTAGCGGTTGATTGAGTACTTCAGATTCCCTCGCTAGTGAAGACCTTCAATGGGCCTGAAAGTAGTGAGGGTTTTTGGTAGCCGGCTATGATTTGACGCGATGTCACTTGAGTAGGCCTAGTTGTGTAGAGATTAGTGAACGGCCAGAAGGGCTAAGCCTGTTTAACGTGGAATCAGGAAGTCCTGGAAGAGGTCTGCGCTAGGCTGTACCAAGAAGAAGAGGTAGTACGCTCCAGTACGGCATTGTGCAATTCCGAGATTACTCTAGGCCCAGTATCCAGATCTACTATCTATCATCAGGGAGCGATGAGACGTTGGATTAAAGGAGTTTTCCAGCAGATCACTGAAGAGTGATCCTAGCCTGAGGTAGTGCAACATGAGTCCAGCCTAGATCAGTTCATCAATTGTTGGTGGTGCAGTTCTGAGCAATCTTTATTTGTGTACTAGGTGTGATTGTGCTGCCCCCCAGAGTCGGGAGCCCCTACGGTTACGAGTAATTGGTACGAGCCAGCTGTGAGCAACCCAAGAATGGGAGGATCGCGCTTGGTGCTGTAGAGCCCACCATACTGGTCGGACCCGATAGGCTGATTGCGTGTAATGGCACCCTTGGGCGTGGGCTGTTCCGCCCACTTGAAGAGCAAACTGTTCCTACTGTAGTGCTGTCTCTAATACTATCTTCTCTTGAGTGGAGGCGCAGGTGCTGTGGCTGCCCTCGTTTTTGTCCTGTTGGGACATGTATTTTAACGCCGAGGTGCCATCCCTTGAGGATAGTGAGGATCTATTTGTTATAATCTGGTGGACGAACCCAGTGGAGGAGATAATCAAACTGACTATTGCGTGACTCACACACACATAATCCAACAATGGCGGCTCCCGCTTGCTATGGAGACCCGGTGGTGCCAGTCGCAGAGGAAATTGGTGCTGATTCAGGCTTGCAAAAAGCTGCACGGGAATGGGCGCTAACAGCAGAAGCCCTGCCCGATGGGGGGTATGGCGCGAAAGCTCTGGCTGCGCCTTCATGGCCATGTGACTCGTCCGCTGATGGCCCCTAGTGCTGACTTTGCGCACCGCTTATGTTTCTATTTGAACCGCTCCCCTTGATTTCCACCCATGGGATAGTTGACTTTCCAACTATGTGCTCTTGGGAAATAGCCCCACTGGGGGCCATGGACCTGATATTGTCCAGACGGCTCCACTACCAGAAGTAGTTCCGGCCGCGGAGGTCGCGTAGCAAAAAGGAGGGATAGTTTTTGCGCGCAAAAGTGATGCGGCTGCCAGGATAAGGCGGGTAACTAGCCGCGTGAAAAGACCTCACCCTGCTGGCTGTGAAACATGTCTCGAAAACTCAGACAGCGCTCCACCAGGACTGAAAAGGCGCTGCCTTGTAATTAATCGGCATTCTACTTTCCCCTGTGGGACCCGCCACGAAGGGGTTTTTATGGGTGGAGTTATAGTAAATAGCAGTAGACGTCAAGGAATTGATCGTTCGAGTTTGTGTGGCGGTACTCAATCTTGAATTCAGTTGTTATAAATTGCAACGCTCATCTCCCTGGGGCTGGTTCCATCTATGCCAGTTGGGAGGTTTAGCCCGAAGCAGGCTAGTGGCTTAGCCCAGCAACTTCTAAACCTCCGTCAGTGTTTGCGTGGAAACCAACTGGAACCTGGGGAGACCCACCCAGAAGGGTTGTTGATCCCCTACGTTAAAGGGATGGGCCTCGCTCCGTCCACTGTTGTCACTATGTCTCCTCCACCCACCCTACTTTCTATTTCACCACCGCCGGACGGGGTATCTAGGTGATGTCAGAGGTTGTGTCCCAACACGATGACGGTGGTCGTGCTCTGCCTTCAATCGTGCTGTCCGCGGGGTAGGCACTGTAATCAGTGCGGCACGTTGGCCGCAGCGATGCGGGACTTATACTTGTGGCCTAATTGCCTACGTTCAGTCCGATCCAATCTGCTGACCCCCCGGGGATACGGTAGGCGCTCCGCCGAGTCCCCTGGTGCACTTGAGATCATCGTGGCAGTCCCGGAGTAAGGGGCCTGGTAGTCGATTAAAATCGGTCTTTGTTCAGCACAACCGATACGGTCTGGTCACAACACGACCCCGCCGAACTGTGAAAGAAGATCTATCGCCCGAGGAAGAGGGGTTGGGGGGGGGTTTATGGTGGGTGATGGGGGGTATGTTCATTTGCGTCTCTCTAGACGCCTCCTTCTGGTTGTGGTTCTTGTGGGGTCCTTTCTTGAAATTTAATTCTCGGGTTCCGGGAAACTTATTGGTTTGGGGTTCTGTCAACGCAGCCTACCCCCGTGGTTTGTTTTTCTTGACTTTGGGGCGATCCTCGTTGTTGCCCTCCTTCCCCAAGCCAAGCCATGGCCCCAATAGGGAGAAAGTGTGGTTGTGGGATCGGTGACCCCCAATCTGTTAAGGAACTACCATATCTTCTCCTCGAGCTACGATTACACTCCAGCCATGCAAGAACCCGGGTCGGACACAACCCCTTGGCGAGTAGCAGCCGGAAAGCAGAGGTCTTCTCCCCGAGAATCGGCGACCAAGAGACGAGTCCCTTCCCCCCAAGTACGATATGCGGTGCGACGGTCAGATAGCGCGCATACACTCCTGCGGAATGGTAAAGTAAGTGCCATTTACTATACCTTGCTCCGGTCAGACTGTGTACGGAACAAGGCCGTGCCAGCCAAGACGCACGTGCGGAGAAGACACACTTCCGTGGTGAGACGACGGCGGAGCTTCCGTATGTCGTCATCAGGAAGAGATGCCCGCATGGGGTCCAACTCAAGATGGCGCGCTTCCGGTTCCGGAGAGGACTCACTATCCGGTGCGACGGCGGAAACAGACGGATGATGCAGCGACGCTTCGGCGATCGGTAAGGGTCCCCCATCACCTCCAGGGCCCAAGAGCTGAATGGCGAACCGCACTAGAGGGTGAGATATCCTCATTGGATCACTCCATGGACAGCGGGAACGGTTCGTAGCCCCCCGTGGCGCCCACTCGCTGCCCTTACGTTACCCCACCCCCCATGCCCTAGGTAAAACCCATGCCCCCATCACCTGTCCACAGGCGGTCCCCCCGCCTAGCCTAGAACTTGTGGACGTACCTTTGGGGGGAGAGAGACGAGACTGGGGAAGACAGCGCAATTGCGCTACAAAGGGCATTTCTCGGGGTGGGGAGAATTAGGTAGGCCCGCGGTAGGCGCGTGGTTGCGCCCCTCCTGCACCAACAACCAGAGGAAAAGGCCCTGGGATCATCACGTTGGTCCGTACCACGGTCGGCACGGACATCGGGGGTATTTATGCGTGGGGGGATGCGGACGAGATTGACTCAGGGGATTCACCACACCGCTTCAAGAACAACCGTTGGTGGGCCCCACTCTTGAAGGCTATTGCCTGGATGGACCGTAACGCTGTTTCTCATACCGTAGGAGGAGGTAGTAGATTTTTGGTGGCGCCGAAGGAGAATTCACCCCTGAGCAAAGAGATAGGTAATTGCAGGACCGGTGGATTAAGATTGACACAGGGATATAGAGCCCATGGCCTGACACACTGCAGACCCTGTGGATCCTGACGAACCCTGTCATGGTGTCTACCTGGGAGGGCAGATAGGGCTCATCTGACAGGATCAGTAGAGCGGAACGGGCAATATGGCTCATATAAGTCTTCCCACGGGTTTGAGTCCCCTTATGTCCTGAACCCCTCTGGAGGAGATAGAAGAAAACAGAGAAAGGGGCTAGGGAAACCATTGAGATGTATCTGGTCAGTAGGGGAGTGAAGTTACCGGAAGGAGGGCAGAGGACGAAATAGATCACCTGTGCGGTGGTGGAGTATAGGGAGGAATATACATAACACAGGTGACCTATAGGCCCGAGAGAGGGACTGCCTAGGCATATCATGTCACGGTCCTGGACATGGGTGGTAGAGAGGTTAGAAAACCTGACCCAGTACTGTCTATTAGGGGGTACTAAGGCATTATGCGGGCTTCGTGCTGCTGGTCGGGGTGGGCTTGGCCGAGATGTTCACGGTGGTCATTTTTCTGTTATATTGTGCAATCTTGTGATGTTAACAATATGTTTGTGTTACAGTGCTTCCTGGAGAAGATATGCAATTTAGGTCCCACGAGGACGATGGGATTCATCACCAGGGGGAAATGTAGCGGTCATGTAAATGGCTACAGTCATCTCTCCTGCGGACAGTAAGCCTGGTAAAGTTGTGGGCATGCCAGCAGTAATTAGGAGGTTTGCCCTCACACCCTGGTAGGTGCCCTATGTATGGATGGGAGTGGGCACAGGCTCTACTCCAGGTTAGTGATGTCAGAGGTGTGTCAGCTTCCACAGTGTACATAGCACAGCACTGGGTCTAAGAGTTAGTTCTGCCAGAGTTCTGAGAAGAGTTATGTAATAGTAGCTGAATAAGAAGACTGGTCCAGGGACCTGGCACAGAGTAAAGACTCCGGCTGGGATAGGGAATCCCTATTTAGAGACACTACACCTTGTTAAAGGAGAAGTGCTGTGACACTGAAGGGCTAATACAACACCCCATTGTGGAGGGCAGCATGGCCCACATCCAATAAAGATGCTCTTAATTACAAACCTCTCGTGTACATTGTGGGTGGTTGTACAAGAGGAGCACCACAGAGGAGTTCCTCGCCAAGGCGACCATCCCCAGTGACCGGAGGGGCCTGATGATGTGGAATGCGCTGCACTGGAACCTAGGTAGACTCAGCACACTACCTCCTGCCTGTCTGGACGGGTCCTCCCCATACACCATCATCGGGAGACTCAGGAGTCCTGTTGCCAACAGTGCACCACCAGACACTACCACAACGTAAATGGGGACTGGTTAACCACAGGGGTCACATATGAGATTGGGTGGGATCAGGCCGGTTCACAAAAACGTTACAACACACCGGTATAACACTACACACCCAGAGAGGTATAACCGTATATACACATACACGCCCGGAGAGTAATACCGGTATACACATACAGTCCAGTATACCATCTCACTTTTACTGAGAGTGTCCAAATACAGGACAGTCCGGCTCAATCCTGGACAACCTGGTGACCCTAAGTGGGAAATGGTGGCATTAAAAACAACAAAAAAAGCAACGTGGTGGTCACAAAGCAACAAATCATTATTCAGCGAGCCGCCCTATTTATAATCATGAATGGGTGTTTCCCCCCCTCATCCCCAACTTGCATTTAACCATATCAGCGTCTTATGTGCAGGGCACCGTTAAGGGGGGTGGGGGGGGGGGGTAAGTGCCAATGAACTGCCCAGGCCCGTTTGTGGGGAAGGGCGGCTGACACCCTTAAATTATACCCAACGGGAATTCTTCCGGACTCTGCCAGCCCCTTTCCCTGCCGGTCTGCCAAGGGCAACGGTGGGCCTCACTACAGGGTCTCCGAACCCCCCCTGAGTGTAGACTTCTGTTGTTTGGGCCCTTTGTATGCTGGTGGGGGGGCTGCTGTGTTTATCTGACTGCGGACGGGCCTAATTATGTTGCAGTACAATGGATATACAGAAAGTACCCTGTGCCTTTGACTGCTGACAAAATCTTATCACCAAACCACATGAGATAAACCATCTTATTTACCACGGACAAAACAGTTACATTTAGCAGCACAATGTATACATGATTTTTTTTATTAAAGGTGTCCAATTAGCTTGGGTTAACTATTAAACATGTCACTCTGTCCTTAATTTCAGATTTAATTCTAGGAGGGACTGACCCTTTAATAGTGGCCCTGCTGACGATCTGCTTATTCCCACTGGCCCAAGAGACAAAGGTCAAGAGCAGAGAGAAGCAAAACGCGCACGGCAGGACAATGCATTGTTATTCCAGCCTCGCCCGTAGCTCTCGGTAATCACTCATCCGTTTAGTAAC
>WSYH01015355.1:0-12050 GCA_036426205.1 Ascaphus truei | reverse complement strand
ATCCCGGCACCCCCTAAAGGGGCCTGTATCTCGGGGGGCACGGGGTCCCCAGACCTGAAACCTGTGCGCTTCTGCTCTGGAGACCCTCTGCACATGTACACTATCAATAAAACACATACAATATACAGTATAAATAAACACTCGTTCTTTACCTAGCGTCTATGCGCTATGGTAAAGAAGCATTATTTAATAATATTGTAAAGTGAGCAGGGGGTTCCCTGAGCCAGAAAGTAATGCTCAGGGAACCCCCCCCCCCCCTGACTCCTATCAATATTATTAAAATACGGAAAATGCTGCGTCATTCCAATAGCGGATAGCCGCTAAGGCAATGAAGGGGTTAGGCATAATAAACAATTATACATTCAATACATATTTTCACGTCTGTTGTTAAAACTCCCTGCCTTCTCTCTAATCTATGTAAAACCCACCCCTCCCCCTATTCTCGCTTTTAAAACGCCCTGCCTTCTCTCTAATCTATGTAAAACCCCCTCCCCCTATCCCCCTATTGTGTGTGTGTCGCGTTAAGCTTCCCTGCAAGCTATGTAAAAAAACCTCCCCCTATTGTGTGTGTGTGTTAAATCTGCCTGGCCTGTGTTTCTGATTGCTGAGTGCTCTGCGTTTAAAGGTCCCGATCACATGATCGCGGCCTGTAAACCAAGCAGAGCAGAGGGATACCCGCACCCCTAAAGGGGCCTGTATCTCGGGGGGCACGGGGTCCCAGACCTGAAAACCTGTGCGCTTCAGCTCCGGAGACCCCCTGCACATGTACACTGTGAATAAAACACACACATCATTAAAGAACATTCTTTAGCTTAGCGGCTATGCGCTATGGTAAAGAAGCAGCATTTCTGTCTTTTTAATAATATTGTACAGTACAGTGAGCAGGGGGTTCCCTGAGACAGAAATCTTCTCAGTGGACCCCCTGCTCCTGCACAATATTATTAAAGTTCAGAAACGAGGCTTCATTAGCATAGCGTATAGCCGCTAAGGTAATGAAGGGTTAAGGCATAATAACCAATAAATACATTCAATACACTACCCACTACCCATGGCACCTCCGCTGCTGTACAGTAAAACAGAGAAAAAAAATAACACTTTCAAAGTAAATCCCCTAACCCCTTAATCACCATAGTGGTTATTAACCGCTACAGTCATGAAGGGGTTAACCCACCCCACCCACCCACCACTCGGGATGCCTACATACCCTCCCACACTAACCCCCCCCACCCGTGAGGCCTAACCACCCAGTCAGTACCCACAAGGGAGGCCTACCCACATACCGTTGGGGAAACACCCCCCCCACCACCCAGTACCCCAATAAAACAGTACAATGACCCACAAAAACAGCATTCTATTATTAAATACATTACCCACCCCTGTGCCCCCCCCCATAAATACAAGATTTATTCTTTTACATTCAGGGTCCATAACGCAGCCCCACGCTAGTCCCCGGTGGGCTGGCAGGGCCCTGGACAGACCTACAGTTTACCAGCAGCATTCACAGGTTCTGGAGGCCTGCTGGTGGATCCTGCCAGCACCATGGCGCCCATGTGGTCTCCTTGGGTCACCGTAGCCACAATTGGGTCCACACGGAGCCCAAGGATGTCTGGAGCCCCGGGTCAAACCCAGGTGTTCTGCGGGGCCTCGGGTGGTTCCCATGGGGGTCTGGGGAACTCACGGGTGCTCACTACGGGTCCACGGTTGCCCCCACAGAAGTGGGACCACACATCATCATCCCGCACCTACGGGTCGGAGGTGCCCCCACAGAAGTGGGACCACACATCGTCATGCCCGCAGACTACGGTCCGCGGTGCCCCCACAAGTGGGACACACATCATCATCCCCGCATGTGTCAACCTGGAACCACAGCCTGCTACCCTTTAGGATACCCGAGGATTCCCCGCGGTGGTCCCAGAGGTCCCGCAAAACCACGGAAGTAACCCTGAATTAAAAAAAATAAACCTGGCCTATACATTCATAATACATATACACCCTCCCCCCCAACCTACAGTACAATAATGTGCAAAATAACTATTATCCAGATATGGATAATAGATTAATTGCCCATTATTAAAAACATTAATACATATACAAAAAATAAAGTACTACTGACCTCATCAATACGAAGTGTCCGATGCCACGCCCTTCCTTCTCTTGCCCACACAAAACATAGCCAAACCAAGCCAATACATTGCAATTCATTCAGATATCAATAACCCCTTAAACACCTTATCGGATAATAACCGCAGGTAATTAAGGGGTTAAGCCCACAGGCACGATACCCACCCTTCACCCCATGAAATTTGTACTGTGGCTTCATCATGCAACTATATATATCCCTCTGCTCTGCTTGGTTTACAGGCCGCGGTCACGTGATCGGGATCTTTAAACGCAGAGGGATACCGGCACCCCCTAAAGGGGCCTGTATCTCGGGGGGCACGGGGTCCCCAGACCTAAAACCAACGCGGTTCAGCTCCGCAGACCCCCTGCACATCTACACTATCAATAAAAATGTATTTCAAATGTATTTATTGTCATTTATTTATTTATTTTTTGGCGGCTGCTGTGTGTATTTTATTGTTGTGGGTTGCGGGAGGGTGGGTGAATGGGGTATTCGCCCCAACGATGGTTGGGGAGGGCTTGCGGGGGGGGGGGGGTAGCGGGAGGGCTTAACCCCTTCATGACCGTAGCGGTATTAACTGCTACGGTCGTGAAGGGGTTAAGTGCACCCGCAACCCCTCCCCCCTCCCGCAAGTCCTAAACTCACACCAAGGGCCAAATACCCCCCTCACCAATCCCCACTACACACAATAAAGCGGGCACGGTGGGTTAACCCCTTCATTGCCTTAGCGGCTATCCGCTATGTTAATGACGCAGCATTTTCCGTATTTTTAATAATATTGATCAGGAGCAGGGGGGGGGGGTTCCCTGAGCATTAATTTCTGGCTCAGGAACCCCCTGCTCACTTTACAATATTATTAAAAATATGCTTTCTTTACCATAGCGCATAGACGCTAAGGTTAAGAAAGAGTGTTTATTTATACTGTATATTGTATGTGTTTTATTGATAGTGTAAATGTGCAGAGGGTCTCCAGAGCAGAAGCGCACAGGTTTCAGGTCTGGGGACCCGTGCCCCCGAGATACAGGCCCCTTTAGGGGTGCCGGTATCCCTTGCTCTGCTTGGTTTACAGGCCGCGGTCACGTGATCGGGATCTTTAAACGCAGAGGGATACCGGCACCCCCTAAAGGGGCCTGTATCTCGGGGGGCACGGGGTCCCCAGACCTAAAACCAACGCGGTTCAGCTCCGCAGACCCCCTGCACATCTACACTATCAATAAAAATGTATTTCAAATAATTTTTAATGTGCGGATGTTTGCGCAGAGAGAGAGCAGCGGATCTCTCTCTGCTGCAAACACATCTCGCCCCCGCCGCCCATACAGTAGTATCATTTATGTATGTGCATATACAGTACAGTACAGTACTGTACAGTACTGTATGTTAGGGCTTACAGGGGTTGTTGTTATACAGTATATACAGTATATAGTATACAGTATACAGTATACTGCATTACAATTCATTATAGGGGACGGCTTCACAGAGAATAGCTCGCAAGCGCCACCATGTGTATTTTGACGGCATTGCAGTATTGTAACCAGCCGGAATAAAAAGCTTAAATTCCGACCGGAAAATAACGCAATGTACTCTGGCAGAAAACTATCAGAAACCTGAATACACCCGAGTATACCCGAATGCGCGGGACTAGCCGTGCTCGAATAAAGTGTGTCGCCAGTGTACAATGGATGTGTTGGCACGCTTGGACCACATCACGGTCGATGAGAACACTATTCTCATGACATGTGATATGGAATCCCTCTATACTTGTATCGATCATGATGATGGATTGCGGGCCACACAATTCTATCTCTCTATGCAGAACGTCTCCACTGGATTAATGCAATTTATTTTAAAATTATTATGGTTTATTCTTACACACAATTATTTTGTTTTTAAGAATAAATATTATTTACAGCAAAGAGGTACTGCGATGGGTGCCACATGTGCACCCTCCTATGCAAATCTCTTCCTGGGTTGGTAGGAGAGAGAGGTTGTGTTCTCTGAGGAAAATCTCAGTTATACACAGTGTGTGTCATTGTGGTTGAGGTACATCGACGACATCCTCATCCTCTGGCAAGGTACTGCCACGGGGTTTGCGGATTTCGTCGATGTCCTCAACCGCAACGATCTGAACATCAAATTGACATTCAGTTGCAGCCCCACGCGAATAGAATTCCTGGATTTATACAACACCATTGGGCCAGGTGGCTGTCTCCTTACGGATATCTTCCGTAAGAAAACGGCAACTAACACTATACTGCATGCCACAAGTTTTCACCCCAAACACCAAATTAGGGGTATTCCAACAAGTGAATTCCTGCGTTTGAAACGTAATGTGTCCACTGAGTCAGGCTATTTGGAGAGAGCAGGAGAGATGAGAGAGAGATTCTACCAGAGAGGATATAGCCATCGTTGTGTGGAGAAAGGTTTCCAGGGGGCGCTTAGAACACCAAGGGATTCCCTTTTACGTCCCAATAACAAACTCCCCCCTGAACAAAGGATACGGTTTATCGGCACACACAATAAACAGTGGTCAGTACTACGTAACTCATTACAGAGTCACTGGAGTGTTCTCATGACAGACCCTGATCTTAAACGAGTCCTGGGTAACAAGATCACTATGACTAGCCATAAGTCCCCTAACCTTAAGGACAAACTGGTGAACAGCCACTTTGTCCCGAGTATCCCTGACACATTCTTGTCCACCTCTAGAAAGAAAGGGTTTTTCAAATGCAAGAATTGTTCTGCTTGCAGACAAATGTATCAGACGGAGGTGTTTACAGATTTTTCTAAACATCATACTTTTAGAATGAAAGATTTCCTTGGTTGCAAGATAAGGGAGTCATCTATTGTATTACCTGTCCCTGTGGCTTTCCCTACATAGGGATGACCACACGGGAATTTAGGTTTAGAGTCCTCGAGCATGTCAGGAATATCATAAATGCATTGAGAGATTTGGAGAATTTTAAGAAAATTACTTCGGTAGCTCGGCACTTCCTTCTGGTATATGGGTCTGATTTAACTTGCTGAAGGCCTTTGCGATAGAGTGGGTTAGTTTGGGAATTCGGGGAAGTGACTTGGAGAAGGCTTTGCTGCATAGAGAGTCCAGGTGGATAGTCCAGATGGACTCAATGATCCGCGGGGTCTCAATGACTACCTGGGCTTTTCTATGTTCCTGTAGCCTCCCGCCTCCCCGGTTCCCTCTCGTTTGCTCCCCCTCTTTTCCCCCCTTTCTTTCTAATTACCCTTAGCATTTTGCAATTGGTTATCCTAGGGTACATACTTTTTGTATCACCATAAGAGTTTCAAACACCATTTACTCTCTCCCCCCTACCCCTCTTTTACTCCCATTGTCTGTCTCTAGGATCCTGGGTTTGTGCATCTCCATATGGATTTTGGATTGACTGACATCACCATTTTTCTGATCCTCTCTGAAACAGACTATTTCTGGAATTAAAAGGCCATACATCCGTGATTTTCACCCTATTGGGAACCTTTTCAAGTGACTATGAGTGGCTCATTTGTTCGCAGAAGCGGCACTCTATATTCCTTTGAATATATTGTGCTATTATAAGGAAAAAAATATACGTAGCTCTTCTTTATGGGAACCTTTCCAAGTGGCTATGAGTGACTCATCTGTTCGCAGAAACGGCCCTTAATATTTTTTCGAACACATCGTGCCATTATAAGAAAAATATACGTAGTTCTTCATTATGAATGTGCTTATAATATCTGTATCGTTATCTTCTTCTCTTATGTATTTATGTGATCTGAACGTAGGACAGGAGGGGGGGGACAGTGGACAGGAGGGGGGGGGGGACAGTGGACAGGAGGGGGGGGGAGTGGACATGGGGGTCAGTGGACAGGGGGTCAGTGGACAGGAGGGGCGGGGGAACAGTGGACAGGAGGGGGGCAGTGGACAGAGGAGGAGGGACAGTGGACAGGAGGGGGGGCAGTGGACAGGAGGGGGGGACAGTGGACAAGAGGGAGGGCAGTGGACAGGAGGGAGGGGCAGTGGACAGGAGGGGGGGACAGTGGACAGGAGGGGGGTTGCTTAAAATAATCCGGGTCCCTCCTCTCCACTCCCCCTGTATGTTTCTCCACTCCCCCCTCTCTCTCCGCTCCTCCCCCTCCCCATGCGCAGCTCTGGTACCCACCCTACAGTGTATGACACACACACAGTGTCACACACACACACACACACACACACACACACACACACACACACACACACACACACACACACACACACACACACACACACACACAGTGACACACACACACACACACACACAGTGGCACACACAGTGAGCACACAGTGACACACACACACACAGACACACACACACACACAGTGACACACACACACAGTGTCCCACACACACACTCACACACACACAGATATGTCACCTCTCCTTCCAGGCGCCGCCAACTTAGGCACTCGGCGCCGCGAGGGAGGAAGGGGGTCCTTCCGGGCAACGCCATCTTAGGCACTCGGCTGCCTGCCCACTGCATGTCCCCCCGCCGGGGAGGAAGTGAGTGCTGGGGAGGGAGGTGAGTGAGTGCCAGGGAGGGAGTTGAGTGAGCACTGGGGAGGGAGGTGAGTAAGCACTGGGGAGGGAGGTGAGTGAGCACCGGGGAAGGAGGTGAGTGAGCGCCAGGGAGGGAGGTGAGTGAGCGCCAGGGAGGGAGGTGAGTGAGCACCAGGGAGGGAGGTGACTGAGCACCGGTGAGGGAGGTGACTGAGCGCTGGGGAGGGAGGTGAGTGAGCGCCGGGGAGGGAGGTGAATGAGCGCCGGGTAGGGAGGTGACTGAGCACCGGGGAGGGAGCGGGACATTGTATAATGTCAATGTAAGGTACATGTTGTAAGTTGGTGTGGCGGCCATTTTAGAAATTAATAAAGAGTGCGTAGGTGAAGGTACGTGCGGCCATTTGTGTAATAGAAATTAAAAGTGCTCACGCCATTATTTTAATATATATTTATTGTAATATATGTGTTTTTAGTAAGGCATAAAGGTAGAGTGCAGGGCTACAGGGAGTGTTCATCGTGCGTGGTAGTATCGTCGTGTGTGAGCGATATGGGTGGCCATGTGCAGCTATAGGGAGTGCGGTTCGACCTGCGGTTCGTCTCGTGGTTGAATGTGGGCGGCTATAGGCTATAGGGAGTGCAGTTCGTCGGGCGGTTTGTCCGGGCATGTGCACAGGGGAGTAATCATGAGTGTTAGCTACATAGGTAATGCATTTCGTCCGGCGGTTCGTCTGGCCATGTGCACAGGGAGTGTCGCGGTTGAATGTGCGCGGCTATAGGCTATAGGGAGTGCGGTTCGTCCAGCGGTTTGTCTTTAGGGAGTGCGGTTCATCCGGCGGTTTGTCCGGCCATGTGCACAGGGGAGTTACATGAGCGGTTAGGGAGTGCGGTTTGTCTGGCGGTTTGTCTATAGGGAGTGCGGTTCGTCTGGCGGTTTGTCCGGCCATGTGCACAGGGGAGTAAGCATGAGCGGTTTGTCTATAGGGAGTGTGGTTCGTCCGGCGGTTTGAGGGAGTGTGGTTCGTCCGGCGGTTTGTCCGGCCATGTGCACAGGGGAGTAAGCATGAGTGTTAGCTACAGGGGAGTAAGCAGTGTGTACACAGGGGTGACAGCATGACAGAGTTGTGGGATGACAGTGTGGTCAGTGTGAGTGTGTGGGATGACAGTGAGTGTATGTGGAGTGTGTGTGTGTGTGTGTACACAGGGGTGACAGCATGACTGATATACATACATGTTCTGATCCCTGATAGCACCTTTCTAATTATTTGTAGCTGAGCAGGGAATTCCTCCCCTTCTCCCTACAAGCTTGTAGTTTTTCTTGAATCCTCATGCCTCTGAGGGAATTCAGTTGTGATTTTAGGTATATTTTGTGACTTACTGTACAGGGCTTAGCTATGTTTTGCTATAATTACACTACCATCTTGAGGTTGGTTGTGTGGACATTTTAAAATATATAATGCAACATACTGTAGGTGAGAGGCATCACATACCAATTATCAAACAAATATCACCGTTAATGACACTAGTTAGAGTATATAAAAAAAATAATTAATTGATGATAAACCTCAGAATGACCTAGATTCACTAAACTCTGTTAAAGTCAAGATCATTTTGCACCCGGTACTAAAAGAAACCAAAAACACATGTTTATAATGCAAAAATATCCATTTACTCGCTAAGAATTAATCATTAATTTACTGGGTGCGATATTAACTATGACGTACTTGACTAAACTGACAAAATAAAGAAACCCCTCAAGCCTGTAGCTACCAATCCATAGCAATGGAATTGTGAAGGGAAATGGGCGAGGGAAGTAAATTATTGCGCTACTCCAATAGTAAATACTGTAAATGTTTAATTTCTAATAATAGGACATAAATAAATGAACAGAGGATTAAGTCACCAGAAAAAACCCGCTGGAATTCGACATGCAAAGCACAAGTACATGTAACAAACAAATGCCCACATGAGCGGCTCTTCATTCGTCTCTCCAATTGGACTGTACTAAAATGTCCACAAGAAAAGAAATAACTAATGAGCGCTACTCTTGTGTCCGTAAAAACAAACATTAAACCAATCAAAATCACCTGGTTATCTGGCTCCCTTTTTAAATATAGACACGTCTGCTTTACGCCAATCTTGTGGTACTGAGCCTGTGGGAATGGAGTCTTTGAATATTAATTACATAATGGTTTGGTTATTACTGAACTTAACTCCTTAAGAACTCTTGCATGTATGGCATCGGGGCCAGGTGCCTTATTTACTTTCATTTTGGAAGCTACCTTTGAACGTCCTTCCTCAGTTAACCAATTGTTCGTTAATATAGAGGTTGCGGCTTCCTCCTCTGGCACTACTAATGCAATTTATTCTTCCAAGGTAAAAACTGAGGCAAATAATTTGTTTAATACTGTACCTCTCCTTTTTCCTTATCTGCAATAATGTGCCTGGTCATCTCACACTGAAAGGGTCCGATATTTTATTTTCTAAATTTCTTATCAAGGTACTTAAAGAACATTTTAATTTTGATCTTACTTTCTATTGCAATCCTTTTTTCATTATCAATTTTTGCTATGTTGATTGCCCTTTTGCAATTTTTGTTACATTCCTTATAATTCTGATACGATGCCTCCATCGCTTCTGACTTTAAGAATCTAAATACTGTACAGTACCTGCCTCTTCTTTTCCATTTCTTCCCCTACCTGTTTATTTAGCCACATTGGTTTAGACTTATTTATTTTATATTTATTACCCAAGGGTATACACCTGTGTGCTCTTCTAACAATGTTTTAAAGACTTCTCATTTATCTTTCACATTTTCCCTGCAAAAACATTATCCCAATTTATTCCTTGTTGATTATTACTCAGTTTATTAAAATCTTATTTTATTGGGCTGGCCACTTTGTCGGTCAGGTGAGCCTGACCCCTCCAGAAAGCATACCTGGTAAGTGATTAGAGCACTATAAAGGTTAAGCTTTTACTGGATGTCCCAAACACAATATAAAAGAAAAACACAAAAGTAAAAACAAATATGATGGCCCAATCATAAAGTAAAAAAAAAAAAATACTAAAAGTAATCTACTGCCCGGAGGCGTAAATCCACAAAAGCCAGTACAAGTAACAAATTATCCATAACCTGTTGGTCTAGTTCCAAAACAATGCCATTCTGAACAAATAAAGCTCCATCTTCAATCTTGCTTGAAGCCATGGATCCTCATCTGATTGAAGATTAATCCCATCTGGCTATTTGTAAGAAAAACATTTCATTTGTCATTTGCCTTACTTGCAGTCCTCTATCCGCCAATGGCGGCCATGTTATGTGAGCCCTTATATAGGACCTATTGTCCTCACATAACATGTGGTTAGGACCAAACAATTAGATTCTAATATAAGGGCTATGAAAATACAGCACAATTACCCTAATTTATCTCTGTTTAGCGCATTACCCAAAGTTAATTAATAATACTTCTATTAATAACAATAGCAATATATTTTACAATTATTTTATTAGCCTTTTTCTGGCAATTTTTATGTATAATTTGATCTTAAAAATGTGCAGCCTTTTATTTTTATTTATTATTGAATTTAGTTGGCTTTAGTCTTGTCTGAAACTTGTTTTTCCCTCTAAGGTATTCCCCCCCGTCAGAAACTTTTGAAGGTTTCCTTAGGCTTCATTTATAACATTTATTGTAGTTCAGCAGTCGCTTTCATGTTTTTCAATTTCATGCTGCACATACTGTACTGTACAGATATATTCCTAGTTGTGAAAGTATTGAGGTTTTTACATTTTTTTAAACCAAAGTTGCTCTAAATCTGATGAAAAGATTCACAACAAAATGGGATCAATACGTTTTAAATAATAGAAATAGAGAATCGATGTGTTTGAGAATATCTCTGCTGGTGCAATGTTATTAATCTACAGATTGTTAAAGAAATTGGTGTCACTAAAGTATGTGTTTTGTACCTGGTGATTAGAAAGGATTTGGATGATTGAATTTATGTTGAGGTGTACTATCGATGTATGGTAGGTTGGGATTCTGTACATGTTAAGGGCCCAACATGAAAACTCTTCATTGATTGCATTATAATGTACAGAGCTTTTGAAA
This sequence comes from Ascaphus truei, assembly GCA_036426205.1. Taxonomy (NCBI): domain Eukaryota; kingdom Metazoa; phylum Chordata; class Amphibia; order Anura; family Ascaphidae; genus Ascaphus; species Ascaphus truei. Next base: position 1,302 of record WSYH01015355.1, on the reverse strand, counting down.
CCGCACAGGTTTCTTCTTCAAGCTACTAAATCTTTGAACTATATGTTGGAGTATAAAGAAAATGGTAACTCAGTAAATTATACCCTGGGGGGTTAAGCTGATGAATAGAAAAAAAAACTTGTGTGGAATATATTAGACTGTGGTAGCTTATTAAGATGTTTTTGTTTATACAACATTTCTGGCTATTGACCCCAGTGATATAAAAGGACATATAGAGGAGAGGGGGGATTAGGTACAGATGAAGCCAACGTTATTGCAGCCACTGGGGTGCCATGGTGGGATATTCTGTGATATTCTGCCTTATCACTCACATTGAATACTTGGAAAAATTGGTGATATTCTGTGTTATAACGCGATATTCTACACTATGGACAGGTGCAATAAACATGGCTACATTACATCTGTAGTAGGGAAAGGAAGGCAAAAAAAGCAATGTTCACTTGAAAATGACATTATTGCAGTTTAATGACTAGGCCTCAAAGTCCTCAAAATGTCCTCAAAATGCCACGAGGCAGCTGCAGGCTGCCTGCCCATTGCCTGTCCACCCGCCGGGAGGGAGGGAAATGAGCGCTGAGGAGGGAGGTGAGTGAGCGCCGGGGAGGGAGGGGAGTGAGCGCCGGGGAGGGAGGTGAGTGAGCGCCAGGGAGGGAGGTGACTGAGCGCCGGGGAGGGAGCGGGACATTGTATAATGTCAATAAGGTACATGTTGTAAGTTGGTGTGGCGGCCATTTTAGAAAGTTAATAAAGAGTGCGTAGGTGAAGGTACGTGCAGCCATTTGTGTAATAGAAATTAAAACTGCGCACACCATTATTTTAATATATATTTATTGTAATATATGTGTTTTTAGTAAGGCATAAAGGTAGAGTGCAGGGCTACAGGGAGTGTTCATCGTGCGTGGTATTGTCGTCGTGTGTGCGTTTGTCCGGCCATGTGCGCAGGGGAGTAAGCATGAGTGTTAGCTACAGGGGAGTAAGCAGTGTGTACACAGGGGTGACAGCATGACTGTGAGTTGTGGGATGACTGTGTGGTCAGTGTGAGTGTGTGGGTTGACAGTGAGTGTGTGAGTGGGTGTGTGTGTGTGTGTGTGTGTGTGTGTACACAGGGGTGACAGCATGACTGTGAGTTATGGGATGACAGTGACTATATGTGTGGGATGACAGTGACTGTGTGTGTGTGTGTGTTGTAAATTACCAAGGACTCCGTAGGGGTTCTGTGGGCGTATGCCGTCAGTGCAAGTGTGTGAGAGTGAAGTAGGTGTGTGTCAGTGATGTCACTGTAACTTTTGGCCAATGAGAGTCGTG